>JZLH01S0611181.1:952-11467 GCA_001188425.1 Eucidaris tribuloides
GTCACAATCACTAGCACGCTATCATGGACTCCTTTCATCAAAGGCCTTGCGAAGAAAACTGCTAGGAGATTGTACATTCAGGGACGTACTAAAAACTTCCTCCCTCTCCAAGCACGTATCATCGTCTACAAGGCGTATATACGCCCACTCATGGAGTATGCTTCTCCTATATGGTCCGGAGCAGGTTCTACAGCACTCATGCTACTAGACAGGCTTCAAAGGAAAGCTCTCCGTTTACTGAACATCTATGATCCACTAAGAGCAGGAATTCGCCCTCTGGAACACAGAAGGAAAGCTGCATCCCTCTGCACTTTTTACCGACACTTCTTCATGACACCATCCTCCGAGTTAGCTCATAGCCTGCCAAATGTAACAACTCATGTAGACTTTACTCGATCTTCTGCGAGCAGTCACCCACATGCTGTTAGTATACCCAAGACCAACACCCAGCTTCATCTTTCCTCCTACATCCCTAGAACAGCCAGGCTATGGAACTCTCTCCCTCCAACCGTGTTTCCTGATGTTCCAAACATGGATCGCTTCAAGTCCGCAGTTAAAGCTCATTTGTTATTTTAGTTTAACATGTATGATTTCAGTAAGATATTGATTACTTGTGATGTAGTAAAATTGTATGTAATGGCCGCTTTTCATCCATTTGATGGCACCAACAGGCCTTGAATTTATGATTTTAAAAAAGAGGAAGGTATACTTTGCCTGCGGTATGCATTACTTTTGGACCGGAAAGCATCGCTGTTACATAAGAGCCTTTGTATTCAAAACCAATGGAGCGAGACCTTTGAAATTTTCACAGAAGCTACAAAATTAAATGGGCTTTCTAAATGTGTAAACTTAATTGTGTATAAACCTTGATTTTGTAATTATTCCGTGTTCAATGAATATCTTCATCAATCTCGGTTTCCTTTTTTCTGGGACACACTGTATATACTAAAAATCAAACATTGCACTGTGGAATCATTATACATAAAACCTCGAATAGTATACGTTATGCACACAGGTCAACCCTCCTCTGTGTTCAACCAACGGTCGCGCCAGACAGCCCCACGCCGAGCCACACCAGCGTGTAAAAGGAAAACTTAACTCAGCCAGTTGTAGAATCATTTAATATAGACCACACTAGAAAAAACATACATGCACCCTGACCCACAAACATAATACACAAACAAGCAAATACATTTACCGCATTCACGTGCACCCATTAACAGACAATGCAAACATACCGATAGACACATACACATACAGGCACACCCACGCGTGCGCACATACACATACACACGCACGCACACACACATACACATACACACACATGCATGCACACATACATACATACACACACATATACATACACACACACACACACACACACACCCTCACTCATACACACATAGCAAAATATACACATGTACTGCAAGCTCCATATAACGTTCTACTGATGACACCCGGTGGGGAATAGCAATGAGTCAAGACTAAATTCACCCCGGCCCACCCCGTGGCATTTCATTTCACACACGAGTGGTGTCCGACACAAAGACTGCCCGAAGCGACGCTAAATGGTACCTGGAACACAAAGACGAATGCCTGAACTGTTAAAACGGACACAATGAAAGACTTTGTGAGCAGAACATGCTTATACACAAAAGAGCAGAGAGAAAACAAAAGTAATTGTGTGTAAAATCAAGGAAACGTGGGAGTTAAAGAGTTCAACATTTTGTTAAAAGTGGTCAAACTTAAACAAGATTTAGTTTGAGGAGGTAATTGATTGTAATTGCTAGCCCCCTATACATAAACATTCTGCGGCAAAATTCTCTCCTTGGTTTAGGTAAGGACAGGTTACAATGAGAACGAAGAGAGTAATTATGCGAACTAAAATTGAACGAGTCTTTCAGATACGGGGCACTCAGATCATGCAAACATTTAAACACCATGGAATGCATGTGCTTTTTTTCGTCTGGCAGTTAGAGAATCCCAGTTTAATAATTGATGAATTTCATAGTTTGATGTATATTTGAATGGACTTACGCGAAGAATAGTTCTAACTGCTCCATTTTGTAACTTTTGCAATTTTTCAGTATACTTTGGATTTGAGGAGACATACAGTGTGTCTCAAAAAAAAAAACTTTACACTTCTAAAATGGCCCCCAAATAAAAGATTGTTTCGAACTTTTGAAAAATGTATATATATATGGAAAGCTTAACGTCTCTTCTTTCATATGACACCAGATAGCTGGAAATTGAGTCATGCTTGATTGAGCACTGCGACCTTTTGTAAACGACATGAAAATTAGGTTGCGCAGGAATTGGCTATCCATTGTACTGAAAGATAAAAGCTCGCTTTGATTATGTGTGCACCTGGGGATTGGGATATGTAAATTGAAGATCTTACTGACTGAAACCATGAAAGACTACCGTATCGTGATGAAGGGGTGGGGGTGCTGGGTACGGGGTGATGGGGTGTGGACGTGGTGGGGTGTGGGGGTGGCGTGGATGGGAATAGGGGTTGTGCATGGGGGGAGGTGGTGTGTTAGAATTACCAAAACCCACCACCTTACCATCTCCTCCACCCCACCACCCCTATACCACCCCTACACCCCACATCCACCCCACATCCACACTACCCCCACCTCACCCCACCTCACCCCACTTCCCCTTCACCCCAATACGGTAGTCTTTTATGTTTTCAGTCAGTAAGATCTTTAATTTACATGTCCCAATCCCCAGTTGCACAAATAATCAAAGAGAGCTTGTATCTTTCATTACAATGGATAGCCAATTCCTGCGCAACCTAATTTTCATGTCCTTTACAAAAGGTGGCAGTGCTCGCTCAAGCATGAAAAAATTTCAGACTTGTGGGTGTCATATGAAAGAAGAGACGTTGAGCTTTCCATATATTAATTTTTTTTTAAAAATTCGAAATAATTTTTTATTTGTGAGCCATTTCAGAAGTGTAAAGTTTTTTTTTGAGACACACTGTATATTAAGTCGGCATAATCAAAAAGTGGAAGTATGAAACAATTATATAGTGATTTTAAACAGGTTTCATTTAAAAAATGACGGATCCGACCCAGATACTTAATTAAGCCAGATATTTTACGGCATAATTTATCAATGTGAATATCCCACTTTAATTGTTGATCAAGAGTAACCATTAAATACTTCACAGATTCCGCATGCTTGATCATTTGACCATTTAGGTTAATATTGATAACATTGCGTTTGGCAAGCGTGCAACGAGAGCCGATCAGAAAGCTCTCAGTCTTTTCAAAATTCAGGCTCAACTTATTCACACACATCCAAGTATAAACTTGCTTTAAGTCATTGTAAAGAACATTCTCTATGTGGGATGGATCTTTATGTGGAAAATATAACACAGTATCATCAGCATACAAATGTATGCGACAATTTTTTTTACTTGTTTAACGATGTCATTTATATATTATATCACAAACAAAATTGGTCCCAAGATGGAACCCTGGGGGACTCCGTGGTGAATATCTGAAAAGTCAGACTTAGAAAAATTTAAAAAGGTACCAACTATGCGATTTGTGCCATAACTTTTGAACCACGCACGACAGGCTACAGATAGACCTATTTGCTTGAGCTTTTCTGCAATAATGAAAGGATCCACAGCGTCAAAAGCTCGCTTTAAATCAATAAAGATAGCTCCATCATAAAGATCCTGATCGATAGCTAGTAACCAATCATCTGTTACTTTCAATAGAGCTGCTGTGGTGGAATGCTTATCGCGGAAGCCAGATTGTGCCGGTGACAAAAGATCATTTATTTTAAGGTGCATAGGCACAATTTCTGATAGCGTATATTTTATAACAGGGCATGTGACATTCATTATTATGTGAGGGTAAGTAAAATCCTACGATATACTCTGAGAAGTCTTCCCAAAGTTTTTATTGGTTCATTAATTAAACTTAAAAGGTACCAAATAAATGATTTTTAGGTAACTTGCGCAAATTTTCTTACCCCCGACATTCTTTACCCTTGACATTTTTACCTGTTACATTTTTACCCGTGACATTTTTATCCCTGACATGTTTACCTCTGAGACATTTTTACGTCTGTCATTTTTACCTCTGACAATTTTACCTTTAACATTTTTACACCGAGTAATAAATTTCCTTTTATATCCATACTTACCCTTGCCGTAATCGTAATGTCCTTTATAGAGAACTGTTTCAACTAATTGTGGTTGAGTGAGGACAGCACAATGAGGAATAGTAACTTTGACCGCAGACTGAAACTTCAACCCACTTGGAGAGCACTTTACACCGTAACTGCAAATAATCTCGTCGTTTGGTAAGTCGACATTCGGTCGTTTAGTCAGCACTTGCAGGCTCACTCGTTTTCCCTCTCCTCTGCCAAGAGCTCCACGTGGAATTTCAAGGATGACACCGTAAGTATCTAGGCGTAACTCTCCTCCTTTATGGTCAATTATTAGGCCAACACTGGAATTACTTTCCTTCGGAGTATACGGATCTGAAAAAAAATATATAGAGAGAGAGAGGAGACAATCGACGCAAGACGTAGCTTTCTGATTCCAAATTATTATGCAAGCTTTCGGCCTTTCATCGGGCCTTCATCAGGCCTGTGGAGGTGTTGGAATACCCTTTTGAGCTCTTCACGTTCCGCGAGGGGCTCACTTTCTTCATATATGTGTGTATATATACATATATATACATATATATATATATATACATATATATAATATATATATATATATCTATATATATCTATATACATATATATATATATAATACGAGCAAAGTATGGTTATAAACGCCGTGAAGGCAATGAACAGTCAGTGGTCACACTCGTCATCAGTAGCCATGTTGTGACAAAGATGGAAAAAGATGGAATAAATAAAATCCGTTTCTGAATCAGACGTGTAAAAAAGCACGTCTGATCATGGTCAGACGGATTTTAATACTGACTGTTCAAAGCCTTGACGCGCAAAAAGAATATGCGCATAACAATGTAACGCACGCATGATGCGTCGTTAAGACTGCAATGATATGGCAAAACACCGGCGCCTCGCCTTTTTGAGAAATGCCAGCATAATCTTTCAAAATTGAGGCGGGAGGGACGACCTCACACGCCGAAAAATAATAAGGGGCACGTCCCCTCCGTCCCAACGCGGAAATCACCGTTTACGTTTGCTTCAAAATTAACGAAAAAATCATTGCTAGAGAAAGGATACAGGCAAGTTAGTTGAACCCCACAAAAATGATCGGTAATGATAATAATACTTCCCACTTATAGTCAGAAGTTAATGACGATAAATAATGACTTTCTTTCGACGATGAATGGCATATAGTGTAGCGGCCAACCCTTAAAAAGTGGTCCAGTTTTCGAGTAACCCCTCCCCACCGTAGAACAAAACACAACCATATTTTATTCGAAGGATAATTATATGGGATTTACGAAAATGATGGTTGTTTTGTGACCAAAAAACCATATTTTGAGGGAAAAAAATTATGATTTTTCTATTTTTATACAAAAACTGTATAATTTGATGTGAGAGTGCAAGTTTTGTAATGAATCTATATTTCTTACATTGTCTGAAAACTCAAGATGGTATTTGTTATTGTAAACAATGTAACTACAGGGGTGTTTTTTTTTTGGGGGGGGTTCATTTTTTGGCTAAAAATGAAGAAAAAATTGTGATTTTTCGTTGAAAGGGGGGACCAAAACCCCCCAGATATTTTGGTTTTTGTACAGATCAATATTTGAAAAGCTGTGGGCACAGTTTCTACACGTGTTGGTAGCGGTGTTAACACAAAAACGTAATCCGGGATATTTTTACCACAATAAAATGCAATTTTGGTCAGAAAATTCATGAAAAATACATTTTGCCAAATATCTTAAAATATTTAGTATATTCTTGTTACATTTTGGTTTAGTTATGTCGTAAGAGATAAGATCTTACGGAAATGATGGTCGTTGTCAACAATTTTCGTGGCAGGGGTGTTTTTGGACCCCAAAACGCATTTTTGGAACAAAAATCATGATTTTTCTACTTTCAGACCAAAACTGTACAATTTGATGTGAAAGTGCCCTTTTTGTTATGAATCTACAGTTCTTACATTGTCTGAAGAGTCTGGATGGTAGTTATTGTTGTAAACAATGCAAATAAAAGGGTATTTAAGGGACCGAGGGAATTCAGTAATTTGGCTGAAAATTAAGAAAAATGTGATTTTCTTTAAAAAGAGGGTCCAATTCCCAGAGATTTGTTTACCGTAGCGTTATATTTTGTATGGATCGACATTTGATGACTCGTGGGCACAGTTTCTGAACCTGTTGGCAAGCATTTTAAAATTAAAAAGTAATCCGGGGTTCTTTTACCTCAAAACTAGGCAATTTTGGCCAAACATTGAGAAAATCGATAATAAAACATCCTTTTGCCCATCATCGTAAGATATTTAGCATATTCTTGTTACCTTTCAGTTCATTGATATCATAAGTGTTACAAAATTAATGGCTGAGATCAACATAACCAGCAAAACGGACACTTGGGCCAGAAAATCTATTTTTGGGCCTAAATCAAGGAAAATAATATAAACATACAATTATGTTTGGCAAAATAGTATATTTTTATTGTACAATAATGTAACTTATTCTGTACAGCAGCAATATTTGTGTTCGGTCGTTATCAATCAATCTTGAAAAGTTCAGCTTGTTATCTAAATAGTGCTTCGGCAATTATGAGCAAGACATTATAGGAAATGTTTCCCACAATACATTACAACAGGGAAGGCGCCGGGGTGAAATCTGTCTGGAAAAAATTCCCGAAAATTGTCCGAAAATCGTTCGAATACTCGCTCACTGGGGGAGGGGGAGGGGTTGGGTGGGATCGTCGCGAAAAAAAAATGCCCGAAAAAAATTCTCGTGACTTTTCCCGATCACATTTGTCCCGACAGCGCCCGAAAACTGGCTCAGTATTGGGGAGGGGGGGGGGGTGTGGGCGTGTGTCGGGGAAAACAAATTCGATATTACCTTATAAACCCTTATCCCTTCACAGCTAGGAAAAAATCATCTTAAAGGGGGGGGGGAATTTCCAACATCACATAAAATCCCATAAATTTCACGACTATGAAAAAAGGGGAGGCGGGATGGCTTGCCCCTTCTGCCCCTCTTGGCGCTGCCTCTGCTTTGCCAACCAGTGCCTGCAATCTATTGTTTTCGTAGGTTTAATAACTGGAGTTTTAAACAAAGATCGTTTATTGTTATAGTCATAGTTCAATTCCTCACAGACCGGTGGACAAACGTGGGCTATGCTCACTCGTGCGTGAAAAACTTTCAATACCAACAGTGTCATCAGATAGCTTAGGTCCAAGGTAAAATATTTATATAAAAAATAATCCCTAGATCATGAAATTTGTGCGAAATAGAATTTTTTCTGAGTGTCTACTTTTTTGATACGCACTGTATATTGCCTAATTTAGGCTAATAATTATATTTTCAGGTTCCAAGTTTCCGTTTTGCTGGCTATGTTGATCTCAAGCATTAATTTTGTATAACTAATAAACCGAAAGTCAACAAGAATATGCTAAATATCTAAGGATAATGGGCAAAAAAAAATATTTTTTTATTCACATCATTTTTCTAAATTGTTGACCAAAATTCTCTGGTTTTGTGGTAAAAGAATCCCGGGTTACTTTTAAGTTTTGAAATGGTTGCCAACAAGTTTAGAAATTGTGTCCACAGGTCATCAAATATCGATCCATACAAAATATATTTTGTATGGATAATACGGAAATATGGAAATATATTTTCTAATTTTCAGCCAAATAGTGAACTCCACTGGTCCCTCAAATACCCTTGAATTTATATTGTTGACAACAATAACTGCCATCCGGAATCTTCCGACAATGTAAGAAATATAGAATCATAACAAAAAGGGCACCTTCACATCAGATTGTACAGTTTTGGTATGAAAATAGAAAAATCATGACTTTTGTTCCAAAAATGCGTTTTGTTCAAAAACACCCCTGCCACGAAAATTGTTGACAACAACCATCATTTTTGTAAAATCTTATCTCTTATGACATAAATTAACCGAAAAGTAACAAGAATATACTAAATATTTTAAGATATTGGGTAAAAATGTATTTGTTATGAATTTTCTCACTTTTTGACCAAAATTGCATTTTATTGTGGTAAAAATACCCCGGATTACGTTTTTGTGTTAAAACCGCTACCAACACGTGAAGAAACTGTGCCCACAGTTTTCCAAATATTGATATATACAAAAGCCAAAATATCTGGGGGGTTTTGGTCCCCCCTTTTAACGAAAAATCACAATTTTTCTTCATTTTTAGCCAAAAAATGAACCCCCCCCCCAAAAAAAAAACACCCCTTTAGTTACATTGTTTACAATAACAAATACCATCAGGAGTTTTCAGACAATGTAAGAAATATAGATTCATCACAAAAATTGCACTCTCACATCAAATTATACAGTTTTGTCATAAAATAGGAAAATCATGATTTTTGTCCCCAAAATACGAGGGGGTTTTTTGGTCAAAAAACACCCCTGCAACCAAAATTATTGACCACAACCATCATTTTCGTAAATCCCATATAATTTTCTTTTAAATAAAACTGGTTGTGTTTTGTTCTACATTGGGGAGGGGTTCCCGACCCAAATGAGGTCCTGGCAGCTACAGTAATACGGAAACCGATTCAACCGCTATATAGTAGCAAAGTATCTGGCTTAGACTCAATAGCAGCCGTCGATTTTCAGAAAGCGATAGAAAAGTTTCACCAAATTATCCAACTGATATAGCAGCATTGGATAGTCCACTAGACGTGACAAATGCTGTCACTAGGCATCTCTGCAAGAATACAAAAGAAATCGACAGGTGTTCCTAGGGATTACAAAAAATGGAAAGCGGTAGCATTCAATAAGTATCAAAATAACCTCAAGCCATTCATCAAATAAGTATCTTGAATGAATAGAAATAAAGCGTCATTATGTAATACCAAATATTTATCAGTAAGATTTCGTTGCTGCTCATACTATTTACTTTCTACAGTATAGCTATATGTTTCAACGTAAGCCTACGCAGTCACATGAGAAGTATTAAAAGCAAATGCACTCAACCAAATTTCTGCAATTGATATTCATTCTGAACCTTTATGGACATTACGATATGTATTGTTCTGGTTGTGATACTGTGTACTAAGTTTATACTCTTTACGTGTAACATTCCTGCAATATAATTTGAGTGACAGATGATTGTATGCAAACACTGAAAAAATGAAGAAAAAAAACGTAGATACCTTTGTCCAAACATTCTCCGCTTGCAGAAGCACTTTTCTTTCCAAGCTCATCATCCGGTATCTCCAATCCTTTACAAAAAAGTTGAAAACGGAAACAAAGAGAGATTCAGTATTAATTTTACAGTGTTTCAAGTTTAACTAGAACATTTCGATTGCGCACAGTCGATGGGTATGCCTCTGCAGTGCACTCTCACCCAGTTTGATTCAATTTGAAAAAAAATACACACGCAATTTATAAAAGAATAATAACAATAAGCCGTTTTTCAGACATCGTGACAATTATCCCAATTCGGACAAGTTTCAGGCCTTGTGCTCTTTGACACTTGCCCTTTCAACTCTGTAATCTTAATAGTTCACCGCGCGTGTAGAAAGTAATACATACGGTACTTCACACGTCAAGTAATATTAAAGTCCGAGAATCCATTCTTGGTTATCAAAGTGTCGAGCCCGAATGAGACATGTATGAGGCCTCGTGACATGGAGATGATTTAATATATACATAATATACCTGGTTATGGGGACTTATGTGGATATTTTAATATATACCTGGTTATGGGGACATTCTGATATATACCTGGTTATGGGGACATCTTTATATATACCTGGTTGTGGGGACAGTTTTATATATAACTGCATGGTTAGGGGGCATGTTAATTTTTGTGGAATATTTAAACGCAAACGTAAACAGTGTTTCAACTGGAACAATAACGGTCGATGGGTATGCCTCTGCAGTGCTCTCCCACCCAGTTTGATTCAAATTGAAAAAAAACCCGCTAACTTATAAAAGAATAATAACAAGAAGACGTTTTGAAGACATTGTGACAATGAGCCCAATTAGGACAAGTTTCAGGCCTTGTGCCCTTTGACATTAATCCTTTCAACCCTGTAATCGTATTAGTTCACCGCGCGGTAGAAGGAGTCAGTACACAAACTTCACGCAAGTAATATTAAAATCCGATAAGCCGTTCTTGAGTTATCAAAGTATCGAGCCCGAATGAAACATGTATGAGGCCGCGTGCCATGGAAATGATTTATTATATAATATACCCGGTTATGGGGACTTATGTGGATATTTTAACATATACCTGGTTATGGGGACATTTTTGTATATAACTGCATGGTTTGGGGGACATTTTAATATACCATATAGGCCTACCTGGTTATGGGAATATTTTACACACAAACTTTAACAGTGTTTTAACT
>JZLH01S0611181.1:20990-45372 GCA_001188425.1 Eucidaris tribuloides
GGGCTATGGAACGAATCGTGATTGGCGTTACAAAGAGGGACAGAGTTAGCAACCAGAATTTGAGAAGAAAAACAAAAGTGCGGGACATAATACAGGAAATTAAATCGAAAAAGTGGAGGTGGGCTGGTCATCTGGCCAGAAGGAAAGATGACCGTTGGACACACAAATTAACTGTCTGGACCCCCAGAGCTTACACCAGAGGAAGAGGCAGACAAAGTAGGAGGTGGATAGATGATATCAGAGAATATGGAAGCGTGACATGGAAACGAACGGCACAAGAAAGATTGAAATGGAAAACTGATGAGGAGGCCTTCCTTCAGCAGTGGAGAGAAATAGGCTAGATAGAAAGATAGATAGATAGAGTGTTATTTTACAGCAGGGAATAGCAATATCTATAACCATACATCGCTACATATTTATATATGACCAAAAAAAATACTTAAAACACTATAATTCATCTTCATGGAATATGCCCAAATAAACATTAAAATGCTTTACATATTCGTTATCATACAAAGCACAACTAAGTAAGTTTCAATTACAGCAGCAATGATACTAACGCACATTCTCAGCTTGCGGCCGAGGCCTTAAGATTTTGGTCAAGTTTGTCGATCAATTATTGAGCCGAAAGTGATAGCAAGTATACATGTCGAAAGAATAGGATATTTAAACATAATATTCCCCTTTCTTTAAAGAGGAAATATCATTTGAGCGTAGAACAGTTAAGCTGCATAACTTGGAAACATAGAAAAACATATCAAAATGATGTAATTACACACGTTACAATATGATTAATACTTGACAAGTTTTCAAAATAGATATACAAAAATATATGTACAAAATCACGTTGTGGCAAGTTAACAGGTAAGGCATACTGGGGGAGAATTCATTTAAAACAAATACAAGTTTTGAAGTCAATGATTTCTATTAAAATAAATGAACACCTCCCAATAAATGCACTATTGCAACACCCCTTGCGTTTATGTTACTGTATGTATGTATATATTATTTACATTTACTCAATATAAATATGGCATCAGATAAATAGGTTCCGCTGGGTACACAAAGTTTAGTTCATACTTCTATACAAATGCAAATAGCATATCAATATAAATAATTTAAAACGTTTCATGTAAAGCAAAGTTTTGTTTTCAGTAAATCAGGGCTACATGACCTAGAAAAAGAAATTATCTAAGTATCCTGTTAAATGTGAGTTTCATGCATCAAATTTGAAACAGAATTTTCTTTATTTTCAGCATACTTATGCGATTTTTGTTTTTTGCAGTATACTATAAAACGTAATCCAACGTTTAACCGTTGCCTCCGAGACTCTAAAAATCCCATAGAGTTAACACAGGGCACATCCGGTTCAACGGGTTAATTAATACGTAGATTCTAACTTTCAAGATTGTGGATCGCTTTTGCATGCCTAAAACTCTTATCACAAAGGATTGGAGTTAGAAATTCAGTTTAGTTCGAATTATGTTAACCGTTAGATTTATACTAAATTACTTGTAAAACTTATTAGACCCTTGTCCTGCATGGTATGTGAACTTTCTTTGCAAATCACAATGATCCATTCGTGTTATGACACATCCTAGTAAAATGGAGGTTAACTAAAACAACACCGCGGAACTGAGATTGACACAAATGCTATCCACAGCATGTTACTGTTTTGTGCATTAAAGATATTGGTTAACATTTACCACAGTTAAAAAAAAATCTGAGCTACATGATTCCCCATGCTACCAGTGTCTTTGATAAAGTCTAAAAATGACGCCCTGAAAAAATTGTATTTCAAAAGGATTATTTAGTGCTTTTAAAAAGTGAAAATCATAAGTTGATTGGATCCACCTGTCCATTCTCTCCCATAGACTTACTGTGTGTAAACCTACGCTATTTAAACTCGCTCCGAGTTTTAATTGTTTATTCATGCATAACTTGCCATTGGCAGTGTAACTTTCGAAACTTTTTTTTATTCTAGGGTGTTTATTTGTCCATAGGAACACTACTATGCAGTTCAGATATCAACATTTGACAATTTTTTTTTTAAATTGAAGCTCCACAATGTTAGCCTTTAACTTTGATAATTGATCTTTAAATCGTTCAATCATGACTGTCAAAATGCACAGGTAGTCTTAATTCACAAAAGAAAACATTTCCGGTGTTACTGTACGTCTGTAAAAGGAAACGACATAAAAATTGGAGAAGTACTTGCAAAATTGTAGGTGTTTTCTTTAGATCAAGTGCATGGTAGGCATGCGAGGTTCTACAGCAGAAATTTTAGGGTGGTTACTAGGGCTTCATCCTCGGCCAAATCCAAGGTCCAAAATTTTCTAAGGTCAGTCCAACCGCCGAAAGTCCCTCAGCCAGGGGAGTGGGGTGGGGGGTGGGGTGGGGTGGGGGTGGATTCATGTAAAAATTTCATACACATGCTCAAGTTGGTTGTTTATTATTTCCATCGTAAACCATTTTTGGTCCGATTTTTTTTTTGGGGGGGGGGGCAGGGCCTTCAGAAAAACCTGGTGTTAGGTGAACTCCTGTTGAATATTTGACCCAATTAACTTCCATCTTCTTTGTTGTATTTTTGTTTTGATTCGTTATATTCTTTTATTTCTAATTCTTGACAATCATCGCGAGCATGACCCCCTTTGTCATGTCTGCTCCCTTCACTCACACCTCGCTGATAGTATAGTTTCGCCTTTTCTGGGAGAATTCTCCGTACACATATAGCAACATCCCATTTTATTGCAACATTTGATTTTTTTTTATAAATCTACCCACTGAATGTATTTAGAACCTCCCTTGCAGGCAATAACTCTGATCCAAATTTGTGGAGACGGGGTGGAAAGGAATATGAACATACTCCCAGTTTTCATCATACACTATAAGAAAAACGATTCACAACAGGTTCTCAAATTTGTTACATTAGTAGCACCAATTTTGGTGCTTATCAAATCCATTTTGACGTAGTAAAGGTTCATATAACCACCATGTATCCGAAATACTGCTGATAAGAACCCTTTGCTGGTCTGAAAGGTACCCATAAGTACTCCCCCAAAACGGTTCCGCTAGAATGGTTTAGACTTTTGTTATTATAATTGTGACAAAAGGGTTCTGAAAAACGAACCCCTTTTTGCCTAAAATGCAGTGTTGTCATTTTATCTCCCTTATCTTGCAAATCAAATATCCAAATCTTCTGAAACTCAGCAAACCAAGAGAAGATAAACAATTTCATCCAGATATGGAGCGATTAAAGGATGACGTGGTGTAGTCCCTGTAACTCCCCACCGCGTTAGCGTTGGTATTGACGCTTATTGATCTCAACTGTGTGCTGCGTGAACTGCTGCTGCGACTCCGAAGGTTGTCCAACTCGGAGCTCCTCCCGGTGGGTCGACGATGAGGGCGCTTTAACTTCGGACAGCAAGTTTTCTTCCAAGCCCGGCGGAGTTCCGGCCTAGATCAAAATAAAGTAACAATTTGGTGTAATTATGATTTCCATTATATTATGATTCTGATCGAACACAGTTTCGACATATTTGAGCTCTTAGCTGGTTTGCATTTACCCCTACCTCTCTGCAATTCAAACTTACAAAATATTTTTTTCAGGGTTGATTATTAATTATTAGTTCAAGTTCAAGTCAAGGTTTATTTCCATCAAGAAAATGTAAACAACATTAATTCAGGAATAACAAATTATATAAGATGATCAGAACATAACAGAATATATCATGACAAAACATAACATAACATAACATAACATAACATAACATAACATAACATAACATAACATAATACAACATAACATAACATAACATAACATAACATAACATAACATAACATAACATAACATAACATAACATAACATAATATAACAATACATTCAACATGCGCATGTGGACTTTACACGGCATAAATAATATAATATAAACATTTACTTTGTAAGAAATTATTATAACACAATATTTTTTATAACCTTTTGTAACACAACATGACATATCGTGAAACGGAAATAAAAACAAAAATACTTTACTAGAAATTGTAAGGGAAACTCAACTGAAGAAACAACTTTAAAATGCTGAACAATTTTTGACCCCCCCCAAAAAAAAAAAAAAAAAAAAAACCACAATGGAAAAGAGCGATTCATGAAAATCACAAGGAAAACATGTCCTTTGCAGAGTATTGTGTAAATGATAGCACATAATAGCGATACGAGGACGATACGAGGACGTACATACAATTATTATGTGCTTCCGCTGGCAATACGGACGATTGAAAACAAGTCACCACTACAGCATCTAACCTACGGTACCAAATCAGATTCCTAAGTTAACTGGGTAGGAAAACTCCAGTCAACATAGGCAAAAGGAGAGTTAAGGTAGGATAGGGCATCTCTTTTGCAGGCCTAAAAATGAACAATGTGTAAATTCACGGGCATATAAATGAAAATACTGTCTGAGAATCTTTAGCAAAGTATAGGAGCTAGAAACCCAGTGTTAGTGGAATTATAGTAAACGTTAGACTCTGATTTGATATTTTTTTGTCTGACAAGACGAAAACTCCCAGCATAGAAATGTACACTAAATGGCCATTGTTTGTTTTGTGCGGTTTTTTTTCTTCAAATTTTAGGTAAAAACTGATCCTCAGATTTAACAGACATGTTTTTCATGAATGGCCTGAGGGCATAAAAAATCTTTTCCTGTTCTTCGGTGAGGAGTGCGAATGAGATGCACTGCCTTTAACTGGTCAAAACATCCTATCAGCCATTTTATGTTGTGTAGGGACAGGGGATGAAACGATAAGAGCGTCTATTCGTATTCATACCTGAAAACGCAGAAGAGAAGGAATACAGCAACCCCCTGGAGTGAGTTGCAAATACAGAAAAGCCATGTGAACACAGACGACATCTGACCAATGGCAAAGAAGCCGAATAACCACGTCAGACCTGTCAATAATCCGATAGCCACGCCCTGTTGCAGTCTCGTGGCAAGCTCTTGAATTCGACCCTTTTCCATCTTGGTGACGCGAATCTTGATTCTGGCGAATGAAAGTGAAACCAATAAAGATGATTTTGATGAATATAATACCTCTTACCAACATAACCCATAAATCTCGTTATTGCTATCTGACATAATTTACCAAACATTAAAATGACAGACTTTATTGATTTATTGATAATAATAAGGTCGTAGCCACTTCAGCCTGATGGACTATTCTAACAGCGGGCCGGGCCCTGCATAACATAAATGTTATTATTACCCTTCTCTGTTCTAGAATGCCCAGCGCCTGGCTAGAAAACAGAAGGTACCATCTTTAAAAGTCTTTGGTATGACCCGGACGGGGCTCGAACCCGCGACCTTCCGGATGTGAGTCGGATGCTCTTTCCACTAGGCCATCACGCCGGTTGATTGATTGATTGATTGATTAAATATCGTGGATATTATGAAGAATCCAAAAGTCATTTAAATGGCTAACAAGGTATTTGGGGTTTGAATGATATTGGAAAATGTCTGTTACTTTAAAAAAATGACAATAATGATAATAAAAAAAATACTTTCGCATGTCCTGTAATAAGAGAACTTTTAGGGGGAGAATATATCTCACTGTTATACAAGGATATGGTATTTCTAGACTAAAAATAGAGTTTCTCTATGCAAGTCAAAAATGTCATCATAATATGAGGAATCTCTTCATTCTCGGGGCTAGTGGATTTTTTTATGTAAGTTTGTCAGCAACTTTTGTCACCACTCTTCCACTATATAGTTCAGAATGTCCTGATAACACTGTGGATTTAAATTTACTCTTCACGTTCCAAATTAGGCTACCCCAAATTGCCATATCATTTCAGCGTGTCCACACGAAGTCTTAACAAGAAGAATTGTATATGATATCCAAATATCACAGAAAAATTACTGCTGATAATGCTAAGACAACAAAGAACACGACTTGGACGTCATACAAATCCTTTGTAGCCCTTGAGTGGTGCCCCCTGCGTACAACAACCAAAGCAGCAGTAGCTGGAGAGAATGATTGAGCGAGTTTGGCCAACTAAGTTTGGCTAGGTTACAACATGGGGCTGCCTTCGTGTGATCGGCCATTAGCAACGATGATTCACATGATAAGTCATGGTTTGACGGTCATCACATGATGATACAGTCCTGGACAACAGTTTGGAATATGTTTTTTTTTCTTTGCGTAGCCCTGTTCTAAAGTGAAGAAGTTCAAATGAGCTTAACTCAGGGGCGGCGCCAGGGTGATATTTTAGGAGGGGCGTAATCCGTCCGTGAAAATTTTGCCTGCCAAACAATTTTTTACTAGCCAAAATGCAAGCCGAACAGCGTCCGTCAAGCGGGGGCATGGTGTCGACGACGACAAAAAGCATTTTTTGCCCGCCATTTTTTGTTTACTAACAAAATCAACAAGACTAGGAGGGCGATATTTTCAAAAACAGTAAAATTCCCATTATTTTAATAATAAAATAGGGGGTGCCCGCCCACCCCTTGACTCCCTGTGGCGCCGCCACTCTCTACTTCAGGACAAGAAACCCTTTCTTTGTATGATTGAAAACTACATTTGGTGGAAAAATATATTCCAAATTTTTTTAAATGGCTGTATTAGGCGAGGGATTAGGCACTATGTCGCAACCACGTTAGCGAAACTTTACCAACGGCTCTGACAGCGAATTAGATTAGCAACATTTGCTACAACTACAAGTAATCACGCGTGTGAAATTGCGCCGTACACTCTAAATTTGGTTGTGTAAATTTTACACAACACTGTGTAGGCCTACTATATGAACTACGTGTGTGAAATTTTTACACAAGTCGTGTAAACTCTGTATTAAAGTTGTAAATAGTTTACACGACTCGTGTAAAAACCACTGTTGTGTGAAATTTTACATAGCCGTTTTAAAATGTAGGCGCAGATATTATGACCAAGTACTTGCGAACGGACTGTTACCTGGAGCATGTGAGTCTTCTCATGACCAGCGTGTAGCAGACAACATTAGCGGTCAGAACCACGGCTAGAGGTAGCAGGAGACAGTAAACGAACTGGGGTCCTCGGGCCAGAAAGCAACTACAGAAAAACAGGCAAAGATCAAGGCAAATGCTTCATATTACAAACTTCAGTATGATTATACGATATCAATTACGTCAAAGATTATACTTCATGCAACTGCTAAGATAATGTTGAAAATCAATGTTAAAAATCAATGCTGATAACGCATGCTCTCTCCTGTAAATCGTAGAAATGAATGAAAAGATATTCGGCTATATCCTACAAAAAGTTCAATACATCTGAATGTTTAAAGCCCCAGGCAAACAATTACCACAGTTGAAAAAAAGTGAGCTACATTATCATCCATGTTCTAATTGTCTTAGATAAGGTCTAAAAATGAAGTCCTGAAAATTAATATTTCAAAAGGATGATTTAGTGCTTTAAAAAAGTGAAAATTTCAAGTACTCAAGTTGACCGGATTCACCTACCCATTCCTCCCATAGACTTACTGTGTGTAAATCTAGGTTATTTTATCTCCACCGGAGTGGAAATTGTTTATTCATCCATATCTTCCCATGGCAGCATAATTTTCCAAACTTTTGTATTCTAGGTTGTTTATTTGCCCATTTAAACAATACTATGCAGCTTAGATATCAAAGTTTGACTTTTTTTATTTAAGCTCCACAATGTTAGCCTATCAGATTAAATGTACTACACTTTGAGACTAGATTATTCAAATCCGTAATCAATATTTGATTTTTTTACTTACAAAGATTCTTCCCTGTACTGATCGATTCCGAATGCAAAAAGAGCAATCAAGATTATTCCCAGCGGTACACCTGAAAGAAACAAAAAACAGAAAGATTACATCTTTACAATTAATCAAGTAATTTGATTTTAGTTAGTTTCTCCGTAAGTTTATAGAATGAGAATGGTTGTGTTCTAATGTTGTTCTTTCTTCCTGAAAATCTTATGCTGAGGTTTGAACAATAACGTTACTGTCCTAAGGCCCAAGTATAGTTTGGGTCGATCAGACAATGATCATCATTAATCTTTTACAAAACGAATAATTATTGGTCATGCCAGGAAACAGTACGTCAAACTTGAAGAAAACTGTTTATAATGACATCGTTTTAAAATTATTAGGAATAAGATTTGACTCTGTAGACTTGTTACAGTATTTACAAGAGAGATTTCAGTACATATTTAATTGTCATGTAGTTTCATTTCAATATTGTCCAGTTGTTACGAATTGTACAGAGAACTGGGTTTGTTCACATGAATAGCAGAGTGGCACAGATACCAATAAATTAATACTGTGAGCAATCAACAAACATTCCAGCTAAAATGAGCTAACAATGGTAATATCGTTATGATATCAGGTATCATTATGTTCAATAGATTTTGTTTCACCCTTTGACCGTTATGTGCAAAAAAAAAAAACATGATTGAATGTGTTTATATTATTTACCCCATGCAACCATCCCAGTGATCGGAATGAAGCGACTCGTCCGCGGCACGTCCATAACTCGAACCAACAAGATGTAGAGGTTGACGCCCTCAACGCCCATCCACAAAACAGACGAAAGGGTGAAGTAATGTAACAACGCCGCTATGGCGGTGCAAGCGACTCGTGAACGAGTTTGGTCGATACCGATGACGAATACCACGTAGAGACACGTTAGAGAGACGCACCACTGGATCATGATTAGACGAGGTGTTTGACCCATCTGTTTACTGATGAAAAAAGGAAATTGCTGATCAGTTATAAATATATTTAGATAATTATTCGTGGGGGGGGGGGGATGTCCCGCTTTTTCAGTTGTCCAAATCATACTGAAGAGATACAAGCAAGTGGGCTTTCATAACGATTCGAACCACGGAATGTGTAAGCTAAGATTTTTAAGAGGACATACCCCTAGCTTCTTCATTGCTATTGGCTCTCTTTGATAGGGAAATCGTGGAATGATTTTATATGATCTTGATTTTCGACTAATATGCTATCATAAAATAATACGTCAAGGCATATGCATATTACGTTAGATGGATGCCATGATGATACTCTGATCTCGTGCTCCACTTTCTTTTATATAAACTAAAGTCTGTTTTTAAATAATAGTTCACATTATGTTTCCTTTCAAGACTAAGTTTCTTTTACAGCAAATAAATACTGTAGTTTTCATTAAAGTAACTTTAAAAAGAGTGTGATCTTTCTGCTGAGGTATAATTCAGATTACCTTAAAGGTAAATGACATGATTGGGGTAGTCCTCAACTTGGGCTGAAACTACTCTAGAATCAAGTAAACTATGCAAGGATTCTCCTGTGAAAATCTTGTAGTCAAACGTTGACTCATTCTAAAATAAACAATGTCAATATCACTCGAAGCAAGGAAACCTGCTGTGTGGCTCTCTATGGGGCTTATTTTTATCGTCCCCGGATAAAATTAAGATACTCCTATGTTTTTGCTTGATTCTCCTTAAGTAAACAAATGACAGACAAATCCTCCCAGGTGGGAGATCCACTCCTGCTAGTGTATAGTTGGTATATATTTCAACTCATTTGGTTCTTGAGGCATTTTCAAGTGTTCCCAATCATGTCACTAACCTTTAATACCTTATTAATGCTTTGGATGCTATACTGTAAAATGTAGTTGAAAATCTTGGGGGTCCCTTCCCCATGTGGCTGCCCCCCCCCCGATGTTCAATTAATAATCAAAAACTAGAGTCAGTTCGACTGCGCGCAATCGTGGCGTATGCCTCCGCAGTCCGTTTACCATCCAATTGATGTATATTTGAAAAGCTTCAAGTACCATGGGTAGCAAGATCAAATTACATGAATAAGCATTAAGCCCATGTGACTCCTAACTAAGTTACAGCTAAAATTCAAAGCAAAACAGTAAGCAAGAATGTGAGGCTGCTCGAATCCGGGCTGACTGTCAACTCCAAATTTGAATCAGTAATGTCTTAATAGATGTTTGTGGCGTCCTATATGTGTGATCGGATTCGAAGTCGAGCGAACCGAGAGGATCACAGTAATTGAGCCAATCAGACATTATTTAAGGCCGGTGACCTTGTGACTATGACCTTAGCGTTTTTTTTTTTTTTTTTTGTTTTTTTTGTTCTTTTTTTTTTGTTTTTTTGCTCCAAAATCTAATCAGTTCATTGGTCTGCTTATAAATCATACTTCACAAGTTACATCATAATCCGACCATTCGTTTTTAAGTTATTGTGGTAACGAGCCCAAATCAGACATATTTTAGGCCCGGTGACCTTTGACATTTGACCTTTCTACCCTAAAATCTAATCAGTTCATTGGTGCCTTATAATACATACTTTACCCAAGTTACATCAAAATCCGACCAGCCGTTTTTAAGTATCGTGGTAACGAGCCCAAATCAGACATATTTTAGGCCCGGTGACCTTTGACCTTTCAGCTCCAAAATCTAATCAGTTTATTGGTGCCTTATAATACATAGTTCACCCAAGTTAAAGCACAATCCGACCAGCCTTTCTCAAGTTATCATGGTAACGAGCCCAAATCAGACATATTTTAGGCCCTTTGACCTTTCAACCCTAAAATCTAATCAGTTCATTGGTGCCTTATAATACATACTTCACCCAAGTTACATCAAAATCCGACCAGCCGTTTTTAAGTTATCATGGTAACGAGCCCAAATCAGACATATTTTAGGCCCGGTGACCTTTGACCTTTCAGCTCCAAAATCTAATCAGTTTATTGGTGCCTTATAATACATAGTTCACCCAAGTTACATCACAATCTGACTGGCCTTTCTCAAGTTATCATGGTAACGAGCCCAAATCAGACATATTTTAGGCCCAGAGACCTTTGACCTTTCAACCCTAAAATCGAATCAGTTCATTGGTGCCTTATAATACATACTTCACCCAAGTTACATCAAAATCCGACCAGCCGCTCTCAAGTTATCGCGGTAACGAGCCCAAATCAGGCATATTTAAGGTCCGGTGACCTTTGATCTTTTGACCTTTAAACTCCAAAATCTAATCAGTTCATTGGTGCCTCATAATACATACTTCACCCACGTTACATGAAAATTCAACTAACCGTTCTCAAGTTATTGCAGTAACGAGCCCAAATCAGACGTATTTTAGGCCCGGTGACCTTTGACTTTTGACCTTTCAGCTCCAAAATCTAATCAGTTCATTGGTGCCTCATAACACATACTTCACCCAAGTTACATGACAATCTGGCTAGCCGCTCTCAAGTTATCGCGGTAACGAGCCCAAATCAGGCATATTTAAGGCCCGGTGACCTTTGACCTTTTGACCTTTAAACTCCAAAATGTAATCAATTCATTGTTGCCTCATAATACATACTTCACCCACGTTACATGAAAATTCAACTTAAACCGTTCTCAAGTTATTGCGGTAACGAGCCCAAATCAGACGTATTTTAGGCCCGGTGACCTTTGACCTTTGACCTTTCAGCTCCAAAATCTAATCAGTTCATTGGTGCCTCATAACACATACTTCACCCAAGTTACATGACAATCTGGCCAGCCGCTCTCAAGTTATCGCGGCTAACGGAGCCCAATCAGACATATTTAAGGCCCGTTGACCTTTGACCTTTGACCTTTCAGCTCCAAAATCTAATCAGTTCATTGGTGGCTCATAGTACATTGGTCCAAGTTACATCAAAATCCGATCGGGGGTTCTCAAGTTATCGCGGTAACGAGATCCGGTAACGGAAGGACGGACGGGCAGACGGACGCACGGACGGAAGGACGGACGCACGGACGCAAGGATGATGCCTCCGGCAACTTCGTTGCGGAGGCATAAAAACCGAAAGACATTCAGAACCTGTTATTGGTGTAATATGACCTTTGGGCATAAGATAAAGCTTTCAAATAACAAAACTACGCCAAAACTAAATTTGTGCTTTAAAGACAGAGTACAGGATTTGCACGTCAGAAAATGGCAAAATGCATGAAATCAGCTTAAATCATTCACAATGGGAAGATTAGTATGAATGAACACCTGTCATAGAACCTTTGGGTAGAATACGTAGTTTTGGTGAAAATCTGGACATTTAAACTTCAAAATTTACAGTGACGTTAACGTGCACGGGCCGTTCCAAAATTGTCCGATCAGCTGTTACCCGAAGGTCGCGCGGAGTTTAGCCGTTTAACCAATCAGTGTGCTCCACTGGTCATGCTAACGTACACATAACCGCGATTCGCAATTTGAGCAAAATTTAAACTCGCGGAAAGAACAATATTCTGGTAACATGTCGTTATTAGTTTTTCTCATAAACAAACAAATTCATGACGTATGGATCTCAAACTTTCAACACACCATTTGTAATTACTAAACTACTGTTTGGTATTGATACTGAAGGGAAGTAATGGACTTGCAAATCCCAGACACAATCTTTAAGGCCTTACCCAAACATGACGTAAGTAATGATGGTCAGGATGAGTCCAATAGTAGAGACAATGCAGCCTGCCTGACTCAGTCTATCCAGTACTATTGGATAACAGCCATAATCGGGTGCCTGCAGTGGGATATAAACGTATTACTTCCGGTTCATTCGATTATCCAATAGTACTCTTGAATCCAACATCGTTTTGACTGATTTTTGTAATTAAAATACTTTAAAATAATGCAAAATACCTGATACTATTCATTAAAAAGTCTGAAAAAGTATGAAGACTTATTCTTGTTTATCAAGCAGAATAAAGATATTGACCACAGACCACATGAAATGCAAATAAAACGAATTGAACATGACTCAGTCGAAATGTTGTAAGTGTTATTGATTGCTTATTAAACCTAGGTTGTCATTTGCCACTGAATACTGAGAATTATCATTGATTTAAACGATAAGTGAAAAGTAAAAATCAAAATGAATTGCTCTTAATTTATCTCGAAAAGGTGCATGTTGATGTTGGACTGGTATTTTCCATGGAGGCGTCGATTCTGGGAGGGCTAAGGGGCAGTTAACCCCATAAAAATAATGGGTAGACAAACATATCGTTTGCCCCCCCCCCCAATGAATTTAACAACTTGGACATTTTGAATTCTTCTTACTCTAGCTATCCCCCACCCACAAACTGAAAAATCGATCGACGCCACTGAGTTTATAAAGTAAGTTGGATTTCTCTTCTTCCACAAAACAATGACGCAGCATGTTTTGTATCTTTAATCCTGTCTCCTTTGTAGTCTCATCCAGGACACATCGCTTACTTTGGAACTCGGACATATATCAGTATTATCCTTGTGGCGCATCGTGTATCGGGTTACAATTCATCATTATCTTTTAAAACAAACATAATCTTGCGATATCTCATTACATTATTTGCAACCGAAAGTGCAAATTTCCTCCTTGTTGTTCTCATCAATGTAACACTTGAGTATCAAATGATCACCCTTTCACTATAAACCAACATACGCCAAGGGACTTCTTCCGTAGGGAATTATAAGGAAACTCCAATTAATTCAGTTTACAATGGCTACTTTCAGAAAAATGGGGTGATATCTTTAAATCAACAAACATATTCAAAACAGCTTCTCTGCGCAGCCGATGCTGTTATAACATCATAGAATAAAAGACGATTTTACTTTTTATTCATTTACTTGTCTATTTATTTATTTATTTATTTATTTATTTATTTATTTATTTATTTATTTATCTATACCCTTCTTCTTCTTTTCCTTGTGCCCTATTTCCACGTGCTCACTTCCTCCCATAGACTTACTGTGTGTAGATCTAGGCTATTTTGTACTCCACCTGAGCACTCATTGTTTATTCAATTATATCTTTCCTGTGACAGCATAAATTTCCAAACTTTTGTATTCTAGGGTGTTTATTTGTCCATTCAAACACTACTATATAGCTTAGATAGCAAAGTTTGACAAGTTTTAAATTTGAAGCTCCACAATGTTAGCCTGTATCTTTAACGCTTGATGCCGCCGGCGCGCCGGTGATGGTATTCATACCGTTTAATCTCCCTGCGCCATAAGGACTTCAAAAATCGGCAAGTGCATGGTCGACCAAGTTTTGATGACTTGTACTCCATCCTTTTTATAACCCTGGCTCTTTACGACATAAATAAAATAATAACGAAAAGATTATAGGGCAAGTTTGATCATATTTACCATGAGAACAGCAAAGTTGGTCAAGTGATCGCAGCTGCAGAAGGCATGACTCTCCGTCTCATTGACCAGTTCACAGCCAAGGGTAGACCAGTCCCCTAGACCATCCTTGAGATCGAAGTCCCAGTAAGCACAGTGGGATGTCCGAGGGGCGTTGGACTTGAGGAGAAATTAGACCAAAAATGAGAACAAGAAAAGTGAGTTACTGAAAGGGTATTGTTGCGTCATTTATATCGTTCTTTCTTCGATTCTATAGATGTGAGGCACAGGTAATATTAAATGTACAGTTGAATACTACAGTTGGATAATAGTTGAAACCAACTCAAATTATGAATAAAACCATAAGAAACGCGTTCTGTACTTATTACAAGGACCTTCATTCCCTCACTCATGGGCTTATATCCCATGCATACTCTCAGTAGGAAGTTGCGCCATTTCACAACTAAGTTAGGCTACTACTCGCCCCTTATTTGTATAACAATTCGTTTTTATCCGCTCACTCTTTATTTCAGTCACTCATTCATTGCCAACTAATGTAACTCACATCATAATTGCCACTACACATTTCGTAAAGAACATTTGCTTTGTTTTCACTAACTCATTATTTTTTTATAATTACTTTTAACATCCCTTCGTTTACTGTTCCACTTTCTCATTCAATTTTTTTTAGTCCTCATAAACTCTTTAGTCACTCATTTCATTGAAGCGCAATGAATATCGAGTTCAATTTAGATAATACACAATAATAACAGATGGAAAAATACTGAAAGCATGAACAAATCTGACTAAACATTCATGAGTTATCGATAAGAGGATTCTTAAATTGGCAGCTTCGCTAGTTTCTGTAATGGAAGCAAGAATCCTGTACGCGTTCTATGTACAATGCTTCGCCTTAAAATAAAAAAGAAATGCCTTTAAAAATTCCTGGTTAAAGTTACTCAAGTAACAGCTAAAATTATTTCCACCATTTCTCGAAAAAAAAGATAATTTTCTTAATTGAATAAACATCTGTGAAATTCAGTATTCGAGAATCCCCAATAACAAGAAGTGACTTAAGTTTTGAAATTAATTCTCATTCAAAACTTTTGACGGAGTTCATTCACTTGAACTGTTTTTTTTTCTGAAAAAATACCTTTGAGACTTTAAATGTCATGGTAATTGGTGTGTCCAAGTCCTTTAT
This sequence comes from Eucidaris tribuloides, assembly GCA_001188425.1. Taxonomy (NCBI): domain Eukaryota; kingdom Metazoa; phylum Echinodermata; class Echinoidea; order Cidaroida; family Cidaridae; genus Eucidaris; species Eucidaris tribuloides. Next base: position 36,304 of record JZLH01S0611181.1, read on the forward strand.
TTCTTCATCATTCCTCCTGATATTAACCGATAGAACGTTGCTCTCGATACTGCAGCCTTTATTAGGGTTGGATGGGTTGCTATGGTAACTGGGTGCATTTGATGCAGCCGCTGGAAAGAGTGTGTCATTTCGGTACACGATACAATCGATTCGGAGGCTTTGTGCGGAACCGTTTTCTGGTAAAAATGAATGATAAAATATGTAATTCAAATAGTTATAATGTAAAATAAATAATACAGCAAAATGAGCACTGCGCTTGTGTTTTTTAAACAACGTTTACTTGAGTAAGAGCCTAAAATATTGTATTCTTGATGCACCCGAAATGAGCTCATTCCGGAAAAGGGTAAACTACTACTACTCTCAAAAAATATAATAATAATTAATAATATAATAATAACAACAAGAATAATAATAATAATAAATAATATAATAATAATAATAAATAATAAAAATAATAATATATAATAATCAATAAGCATAATAATCATAATCATAATAATCATAATCATAATAATCATCGCATACATAAATCATAATAATAATCATAATAATAATAATACTAATAATATAAAGATAATAATCCATATTTTATTCGAAACAGACAGACATCACAAATAGAAATCTTCCGAAATTCCGAAAATCCATTTTGCGAATTAATCGTGGGCCCGGCAGCCACTGAGCAGCGGCCAGATCGACGTTGCTCTATCCCTAAAAATCGTTTGAACGCCAAACAGGGTAGCAGCAACTCCCATCTTTTAACGTCTTTTGGTCTGACGCGGCGGGCTGTGAACTCCGACCTCCCGTTGGTGAGGCGGACGCTCTACCAACTGAGCCAACACACCGGTCCAAAATTATCCATAATGTAAAATAAATGTATAAATCTTCATCTCTCCTGTAGGTATTGGGCAGGATATTTACAGTTGAAGGTTTGTATGGAATTCTTCTTTTGTGTCCGTCATCTACACACATCGAAAAAAATATCATGGTAATAACAAGAATAAATAGCAAAAAATGAAACGACGCTATTAGAGTGACGTTGAATATAATGCCATCATTACAGACACCGCTTGACTAACGTCCATATTGGAAGGTGATTACACATAATCCTTCAATTTAAAGAAGAAAAAATAATCTCAAATTCAAACAACTTTATGATTATACATCCCTCTTTAATGTATCAAATTTGACCAAAGCCGTAATATCAGCAAATCAATGAAATTCATTTTAGATGCAAAGTTAGTTTTGTCAATTGTCACCATTCAATACTAGGTACAAAATTTTGACCACGTGTCTCGTATATTCTGTTTGCACAAAACATTATCCAAGGTAAATAACCAAAAACATGAATATAAAGCCAAGTGCTGTGTAATGGGGCCAAAGTTCCCGTGTCCACTCACTTTTATTTATCAGGTCTCCTGTTCGGAGTTCCATCACAACGTCAAAGTCAGCAACACGTTCACCCGTCTTTGGCGCCGCGTCGAAAACCAGCTGGTTGGAGTCTAAACTCAAATTCTTCACCCCAGCTTCCTCTCTCACGTAGACTTGAAACAAATCATCAACCAAATAGGAATCCTCCGAAGCGACATTGAAGGCTGCCACTGCCAAATTCCGGCCCGACTTGGAGAAATTGGAACCGGGATGTTCGGGGAGTTTGACGTGGGATAGGATGCGTTCCGCGCTCTGCACGAGTCGTTTGGGGGAGTCGATCGCTGCGTCGGTTTCGTCCGAAGATTCAGCGGCTTTGAAAGGGTCCAGGCCGATAATACGATCTAAGACATCGACCACGTTGGTAGCGACCTGTGGGAAAGATATTATAGAAACAGAATGGTTCGGAATTGACACAAAGGAATGTTTATGACCTTTAAAATTAATACCAAATTCTTCATTAAATACTCATTAGCAACTTGATACTCCAAGTCTTCAGATTAACTTGTTAACAAACCCTGGACATTCATTTTACGATAAGTTATAAGTTTGTTGATAACGTGATAACAACTTAATTTACCAGTGTAAATGTTACAGTACTGCAAAATTTCGTATGGGACAAAAATGCACTATCACGTCAGAAAAATCTTAATAGAAAAACGCGAATGGAGGTATGATTTAAGATAAAATGGGTATACCACACCAATAAACAATAACATTTTTTTTTAATTTAGCAACATACTAATTCTTGGTGAGCGAAGTATCACGATTTCAAAAGCACTGATCAAAATCATCAAAAAATTCATAATACGATGAATACAATGAAGACTACGCAACAAATTTGTTGCTATTTTGGTAAAACGTGGATTTTAGTTATTCTTGACTTGATTAAAAATAATTTATTTGTTGTATGTTGTTAATGAATGCCATTGATAAATGATAATGTTCTAATTTGCTCTCGGTGTTCTTTTTTTTTATAAACTACGTGCATGACCAATCAATCGAAAAAAACAAACAAATTTGAACAAAGAGCACCCTCTCTTACTTCTGTGGACACCTCTTCCAGGTGTGAGATCTTTTCGATGACCTGACTCGTCATACTAGTCTCCCGTTGACTGATACCATCCATGTCTTCCGTCCATCCCACCAGGCTCGATGCGATCACCTCCACCGATCGATTGGAGTTGGATTGCTCCTCGATATCCTCTGAGAGTACGGTCGACAACCACCGATTAAAAGATACCGATGACGGGGTAGAGTGATGCGTTGCCGTTGGAGGCGCGCTTTCTGTTGTTGTGGTGGTGGTGCCTTGTGATGGAGCTATTTGTGCAATACGATTGGGAAATAAGTTTTGGCTTGGAAAATGTATTTTATGTAATAAAATAATGCATACGCGTTTGTTATTATCAATTACAAAAACGCACTCAAACCCTCTCATAAAACTACTGAAAACTTAAGTATTTTGAATAAAACATTGATTCACGTTAACACAACATTAGTATTAGATTGGTATACTTAGCTCCCCCCCCCCCGCACACACACTAATCAGTAAGCATCTTATCAGTTTCATCTAGATATTTTACATAACTTTACATCAGATGCTTTTGTGTAGGCCTACTGAAGTTACCTAGATTTTTAACATGTATTTGGGAGGTCAAATTTACTTTTAGTTTTAAACAACTGTAACCGGTTAGATTGGAGACATGGTGAACAATCACTGACAGTAATACATGTACATCGATTTTACGACTTTTCTTGGTGGGGAAAATGGATGGTGATAATATCCCTGGTAGATATTCATCTTCATTTAACACATTGAATTCCAATTATAGGTAAATTATAGGCGTGATTGGGGATAGTCCTCAACTTAGGCTGAAATGACTCTAGAATCAAGTAAACTGTGCAAGGATAATCCTGTGAAAATCTTGTAGTCAAACGTTGACTCATTCTAGAATAACTAATGTCTATTGTCCCTTGTGGCAGGCAGACCTGTTGTGTGGCTCTCTATGGGTCTTATTTTTATCGTACCCGGATAAAATTAATTACTAGTATGTTCATGCTTGATTCTCCTTAAGTAAACAAATTACAGACAAATCCTTCTAGCTGGGAGATCCACTCCAGCTAGTGTATAGTTGGTAATCAATGGTTCTTGAGGCATTTTCAAGTGTTCCCAATCATGTCACTAACCTTTAATGTTTTCATATTATATTTGTAAAGAAAACTCACGCGTGGTCATCATCGCCGTCGTAGTCGAATTGGTCGATATTCCAGGGGTCACCATAGCTGTAGTTGAAGTCGTCGACGACGTCACCTCAGATGTTGTGATCGCAGGCGTGGTGGTATCGATATTCGTGGTGATATCGGCATTCGTGGTGGTATCGGTATCCGTGGTGATATCGAACTTCGTAGTGGTATCGAAATCCGTGGATGACGTGGTGTAGAACTCGGTTACGGCTGTGTTCATAGAAAACATATTTGTTACTGAATAACATCACAAAAAAACGATGTAAAACTGTTTGTTGGTAAATTACAAGCAGTCGTGTTGTTGGTGGTAGAACAGCGGTGGTAATATTGGGGATCATTGTTATAGGTAGTGATGATATAGTAACATAGCATAAATTTGACAATCAACAATATAAAAAGCCACCATAAAATATTAATTCAAATAATAGAATGAGAAGAGAAAATTAGTGGTAGTTTCACCACTACTGGTACCAAAACAAACTGTGGCTTAATTAAAGACACTATATAACACTGTGGAAGACCCGTTTAAAAAATTGTCAAACTTTGCTATCTGACATATATGACAGTGTTTGAATGGACAAATAAACACCCTAGAACACAAAAGTTTGGACAGGTATGCTGTCACTAGTACAATGTGTGCAGATACAAATTGGCACATTAATTTTATAGCAGTCGATAGGAAATTCTGCAACACAGCAGTCTGTGGAGAAAAGCTGGAATGGTCTCTCAATGATTTTCACCTATTTAAAGCACTTAATGATCGTTTTACACTGCAATTTTTTTCAGGGCTTCATTTTAAGACCGTATTAAAGACACTAGTAGCATGAGGAATCATGTAGCTCAGATTTCTTAAACTGGAAACACTGTTATACAATGCCTTTAAGTGTTATGTCGTTATCATCTTGACGTACACGTTTTTAGTATTTTATCAGGAGAATGACAATGTGTACAAATGTATGTACTAATTCAAAATGCACAAGAATTGATTATACGTGTATAGTTTTCATACCGTTGTCTGCTATTTCTGTGCAAGTCGGAGCTACGACACACTGTGTTCGCACGGATGCGTTGGGCTTGCTAAGTAGCTCGTAGGTTCGATTGTCACCTTGCCGAAACCGGACGCAGATCATCTCGGCGAAGTCGCACGAAATATTCCGCAAATCCAACCGGTAATCAACATCCACGAACCGGAATTCCTCTCCGTTGATCAGTGATTGGTCCGCTTGGTCTTGCGTCAGAGCTTGTTCAACCAATGAGTGGCGTCGTTCAGTGTCGTTAACATCGTCACTCTGACGACGCGCCCAGATCATGAGACGCCACAAGTTCGTTCCTGTGACGTCCCTGGTCAAGTTCCGGTCGTACGCCACGCTGACACTGAATTTCAACGGGTTTATACTTCCCGACCTAATTTCTGCTTGATTCATTGACTGAGATGTGAAGATTATTCACAACGACTCCATCTGTATACACGAAAATTAAATACAAGACAATATTCATTTTTGGTCATTAGTCATAAAACAAGCCAATTCTCACTTTTTGCAATGTGTTCTATAATGATCCTACATGATTTTAAGGTAAAATTGGGTCATCTTTACTCACATTTCCAAAACAGTGAAATTTGGTGAAATCTTTGCTCAAACCAAAGGCGAGTCCACCCCCTCCCAACTTTCATCGCAAAACAAGTGGCAGAGTTGCATCCGTTATAACAAGGATTGATTGAAACTCTTGAATGGTTCAGCCAAATTTATTCAAAATGTGTATCCACTTCATATCATTCCATATTCTTTGGATACGCATAGACGCTATTAGAAATTCATAAAGATGTCTAACTTTCATTTTTTTTTAATCAGGGATGCATTTTATCATGTTATTCATTCAATTCACCCTTCATTACAGAGGCAAAGAGTGACGTAACTCTAGTCTAGATAAACTTTTCTCGCCCAATCCCCGAACCCGGACTATACAACATGTGGTGAACAGATTCTCCCCTCCGATTAGGAAGTCGTTTTGACCTTATGCGTTATTGTTTCACATTAATGTAATCACATTGAATCCGCATTTCGGATTTTGGATATTATTCTTCAAAATGAAATCTCCAAAGCACTATGACTCCGTTTAATTCTTCGACCGTCTCAGCAAAAAGTGTTACCAGCACGGCACCTAAGAAATAGGGGGACCAACAAGGTAATGGAGCAACCAACAATTAAATGTCTCAGTCACTTTCGAAAGGGGATATGCCCCCCCCCCTCCTCCCCTGCATGTTGACGCTGTATGTATTGGTACTACACTCGAGATATCACAAAGTTTTTTTGAGTTTTGTTATATCGGTATTGAAAGAGTTAATCTAATTGCAACATGATTATTTCTGTTGTTTTTATATTCTGTATACCTTTGCAAGACGGGCCCGGGATGCACCGATCGAGAGCCCCGGTGGAGGTGAAATTCGTTCCCGGTTTCCGGACGAAACGAGCACACAGATACCGGGCTCCCTGCTGGCACGAGGCCTGCCGCAGATCCAGCTGTAACTGACCGGAGGTTGGAAGAGCAGTGGGAGACCAGGAACTAGGGCCTGGGTCCGTTGCGTAGGATCAAGAACCTGTCATGATGATATGATGGGGAATGAAATCCCAGGAAGACGGATTGAGATTACGGTATGAGCTTTCGGCAACGATACATCGATGACCCAGTTTCCTTCTACAAGGACCAGTATTTCTCTGATTTCATTCATATCAAAAACAAATTGCTTTTCACCTAGTACATCAACATGTTACTGCATCATATGATTTGTATTAAAAATTGTTGTTGTTTTTTGTGTGTTTTTTGTTCGTGAGTTTGTTTACTTTGGCAAGATGCCTGTACGGGTTCTTTCGTTGGTATCACTTTGAATATGTTTAACAGTAAAGCGTTTGCTTTCCGGTATTTTCAGACACACAAAATTAATAGTTTATTCTTCATCTAAACACTATTTTATGCTAATTTCAGGTGGATTCGAGTTGTCAATTTTGAAGTATTAGCAGTCAAGTTTTATATTTTCTGTTTGTTCAGGTTTGTTTGTGATTTGTCAGTTCCACTCCGTTGTTTCATTTGATTTTTTTCTTCTTTCAATAATTTACCCTTGTTTCAGTTGATTATCACTTATTCAAAAAATGTAGCCTTCGTTTCACTTGAATGTTTGCTTTCTTTCATTCTACAAGTTAGCCGTTGTTTCAGTTGATATATCCGTTGTTTCCAAAAAAAAAAAATAGCCGTTATTTCACTTGAATTTTTTTTCTTTCAGTAATTTAATTCTTGAAATAAACATTTCCTTTGAAATAATTTCTCAAAATAAATCGCTTTAGAATTTGGCAGTTTCTATATTTACATCTGGTGTCATCGAATTATTAATGTCATGATACTGTAACAATTGAATTATATCTGGACTTATTTACGCCGTTGTCTACCTATCTATGTCTTCGTGTGTTCATGTAGATGTCGATGGAATATGCTTGCTTATGTGTACTACGTTTTTTGTGTGTTTGTAGATTTTGTATATTGTGAAGGGTGAACAAACAACGTTTTTAAACTCGACAATCATAAAGAGGAACTGATAGTTATACTTCTACTTAATACTTAAACTTATATTTACATTTATTGCAATACCTAGATTTTTACTTACAGTGGCGACCAAAAGTATCGTCACGTTCCAAACGCGTTCTGAGAAAAGCATTCCTTGAAACGATGTTCAAACGCAAATCCATCATAGCAAATGCGTGCCTTGCGTTTATTGAAACGAAATTCGTTTCTGGGATCGCGTTTGCACGCGTTCGGAAGGTGACAATACTTTCGGTCGCCACTTAGTGTGAACTTTATGTTTTAACCCACTCTTCTCAACCTTAGACTTGATTTCGTAACCCGTTTCGTAATAACTTTGATTACTCTTGTTGTCGCTTTGACATCCTGTTAATTGACTATGTTGTGGTTTACAAACGCTTCCCCTGACAGTAGTCGGTCTTATAATTCCCACAGCACACAAGGAATCAACAACGGTGACGGGTTCATAAAACTTCTTATATTTTCTCTAATAACTTCCTGCGGTCGAGCAACTTTTCCAGCTACCAAACGGTGACGAAAAAAACAAATATATTCATGAAGTGAGGTCATGGAATTGTGTTACCAGTAGAGAAAAGAGCTGACAAATACTGATCATAATTTGCGTATAACAGACATGACGTCATATAGACGTCACCATTCACGGCGGCTTTATTTTCTTTTGAGTTTCATGACATATCAAATACAGGGTATTCAGTATTAACCGAGCCGACCATATTACACAGGCCCCATCAGGGGCAGTGGCGTATCTAGGGATTATGGCGCCCGGGGTAAACAATAAAGTTGCCCCCCCCCCGATGGTGGATCTAGCTTTTTGCTAAGGGGAGGGTTGACCAAAGATGTTAGGCGTGCCCCGCGCGCAAAGTTGCAGTTTATTATTTGGCGCGCAATTTGAAAATAGCATATGTTTGAAAAATTGAAAATTGTTTATGCTTGCGCGCAAAGCGCGCCGAAAATTCGAAAATTGTGTATGTTTGATAGTATTACTATGTTAAGTTTATTGGTTTCGTAGTGTTTTCCACTGCTTTTAAAACTTATTTTGTTATACATTTTAGCTTTCTGACATCTACTAACACCGCCCGTAGATCCGTTACTGCCCCAATACCAAAACTTATTAAAGTAATAAAAGTAGCTATAAATGCAAAGGAAAGACCGACCAAGCGGTAGATTGTCTTTGCAAAATTATGCGAGGGAGCGGGGTGACCGAGCTTTGGAAAAAAATTGTACTGGTATAACTGGTTTGCACGTCAAACTAAGATTTGTTTAATCAATAAATAACTCGAATTTCACTGTTTATCGTTACGCTAAGGGCTCTTTTGTGTCATTCCAAAATTTCCTGCTTATTTCGTAAACGTTGAGGACAATTTTCTTACGATTACCCATACATTTCTCTTTATTTAATCAGGGCGAAGAACTTTTTCTTTTGTTTTCGTTCCTCAGAAAGTTTTGCACTTCTTTTGTCTATCAGACCTTTGGTCTTATGGGGATTCCCCTGTTCAATCTGTTCTTCAATCTGATAGAGTGGGAACTTGCTAAGTGTGCATATTTCTTGAAAGAAAATAATAACGATTTAAAGGCAGGGGATCTCTTTTGCATGCCTAAAAATTAACATTGTGAAAATACAATGGCATTTAGAAGAAAATGCCACCTGGGAACCTTCAGCAAAATATAGGAGCTAAATACTCAGTTTTAGTGGAATTATAGTGACCGTTAGAGTCTGATGTGAATTTTTTTCTCGCGAGGAAAAAAAATCCTGCCATAGAACGTACACTAAACGGCTATTGTTTATCATTCGCATTTTTCAAATTCTAG
>JZLH01S0611181.1:73277-101276 GCA_001188425.1 Eucidaris tribuloides
CCAAAAACATCTAAATGAATGAAATCAGCTGAAATCATGTCTAATGTGAAGTTTGGTATAAATAAACACCTCTCATAGAGACTTGGGGTAAAATATTGAGCTTTGGTGAAAATCTGGACGGTTAAACTTCATCCTTTTTCAAATGACTCAGAAGCCTTTGCAAAAAATCCGCGACGTCAAACATGCACGTGCCGTTCCAAAATTGTCCGATCAGCCATTAGCCGAAGGTCGCGCGGAGGTTAGCCGTTTAACCAATCAGTGCGCTCCGCTGGTCTTGCGACGGTACACGTAACCGCGATTCGTAATTTGAGCAAAATTTAAACTCACGGAAAGAACATTCTGGTATCATGTCGTTATTAATTTTTCTTATAAAACAACAAATTCATGACGTATGGATCTCAAACTTTCAACACACCATTTGTAAGTACTAAACTGCCGTTTGGTATTGATAATGAACTTAATGAAGGGAAGTAATGGACTTGCAAATCCCTGGCACAATCTTTAAGGTCTACGTGACATAATCCACGGAGTAGAGAGGAAGCTGTAAGCTAACAAGCAGACTCGATCGTGCTACAATTACCAGTGTACCGCATTTTGATTTCATTCGAGTATGGAAATATTGTATCATTTTATCAGCTGATCAGAGGCATAACTCGGGGGGGGGGGGGTTAAGAATCTTGAATGAGGTAAAGCACAAGGAGAGCCTCCCTGGGAGGTTTTATGAAATTCGGGAACCACCAATAAGTTGGTCTGTAAACTTTCTCTTAAAGTCTGATAGCACACACACACACACACACACACACACACACACACCAAATTGCACGCAGACACACTTTCCTGTTTCATCGTCTTATCTTATCATACATGTACTTTGAAGCGTGGACATTTTCATGAATTGCTCTTTTCCTATCTTGTCTATGTAATGGTCAATGCGCGTTTTCTGGCATTCTGACAACTGTATTGTACAACCATGTACATTAATTTGTAAACCCATTTCCCTTTTTAATCAAGATCATCAAATTTCTTGAAAATGCATGAAAACTTGTTTCTTTTTGTGTTCATGGGCAGAATTTGGCATCAAGATTGAATGCATCGGTGAATACAAATTGACACAAAGCCAATTTGGCAAAGTAATGGGGTAGATCACATTTCTGGGATAAATGATAAAAAACATGATTTTCTTTCTACTTTAGCAAAACACAACCAACCGATGATTAATTTACAGTAATTTACAGTACAGTTATGGATAATTTTGTTTACACTCGTGGCACAGTGGCTTTAAATCGAAGAATTGTGGTGATAAGATTGAGTGTTGTTTAAATCACACTGAATCCACCCAAAACGTGACACAATAATTAATAACAACTCAAGATCATACAAGTAAAAAATTCAGTCCAATATAACTGTATTATTTGTCTATGTTTTATTATACAGGCTGCATGTGAATTAATGCGCACATATGAAGTTCATATTTACAATGAAATTGGTGTGAGTACTTTTATCATACAAAACACAAAATATGAAAATGTAGCAAAATCACACAAGCAGATGGTATAAAACTGTACATCTGAAATCCTTCCCTTCACACCCAGATAACTGTACTACATGTGTAACAGTTACCACAAAAATATGAAAGAACTAGTAAGGAACAAATTATACACATTTTAAACAATCCTGCACAAATGATACCCAGTTGCATATCATGGATGGACTGTGAAATCAGTGGAACACATGTACATGTATTACAAATTATTATAGTTTAAAATCATGAAATTAGAGTGACAAACTTCTGACAGAACAGCCACTTAAGAGTATGGACGGTGCATATACCGAGTCACGTTTCTAGATTTAAATTATAAATAGGTTTATGTGTGTCTTTGTTCAAAGCATTTGGAGGGAACAATGTGCATTCTCCCAGGTCAAGAAGCTGATAACCTAGAAATGCATGTCTGATAGTAAATTAGTTTCCATTCAAGTTGTTTATTAGGTAAACAAACTGAATGGATGTTACAGGAAAATATGTGCCAATGTTTGCAATTGTATATCAGAGTCATCACGTTAGCCTCTTGAGTCTGAGAAATACCCATTGGTATACAGAGTTAGTAAATTGTAATTTGCCTCACAAACAGTTGTGTTATCTGGATCTCCTGACAAAAAGCTGTCTGAGTTACAAGTTACCAATCTATTATAATTTCTGACATAGTTAGCATCTATCAGAATACAGGATTCTTGGTTATAACTTTAAAAAAAATAATACTTAAAATCATACTATGCCACTGTACATGTATGCAGGTTTAACACTTTAAATTCATAGTTGACATACTGTACATAAGAACTACATTAAATTGTTGAACTGCAAAGCCAGAGATATATCGTTGAAAGCTGATCCTCATTTGTAAATATGGACTACCTCCCACTGGGATAAAAACAGGGAGAGTTATATCATCACACACAACACACGAGTATCACTTGGAAAACAAATAAAAGTGGAGGGAAGCGAAATCAGATAATAAACTTCACATACATGTATACATGTACTTCTAAATATAGGCCGCGCCTATTAAAACTACCAATTCTGTCTTTCAGCTCTCGATCGTGTTCAAAATAAGACCTATCAATATCATACAGGAAGTATAGGGTGCTTGAACAGGAAGACTTACTGTGGGAAAGGAAAAAAAAAAGGACAAAGGACAATAATGCAAATACACAACAATGAGAGACACAAGTGATAAATTGAGCTTACAGGTACCCACCCCATAATACGTAGCTGCTTGTTATACTAGTGTACATTATGACAGAGTAATTAATAAAACTGACAAGATAATTCTATGACATAAACATGAGTGTACTGGTACTGTGTTTCTTGGATTAATCAACTTTTTTTTTGCCTCTCTCAATATTTATTGCTTTGCTATTAACAAGGTGGTTCTAGCTGACCTAAAGAAACCGACACTCGCACTAATAATACATGCACTTGCATAAAATAATCAAGTACAAAAATACAAAACACATCCTTGATGATTAAGAATAGAAATCTATATACACTGACATCTGCATGATATACATTTTGGCATTTATGTTTATTGTAAAAAATATTGTTCAAAACAAGAAAATGATTTTGGATGACCTGAATTCTACATTTCCAGCCAATATACATAATTTAGTTTCAGCAAATGAGAAAAATAAAATTCCTTATACAGCCTGTATATTTGTTTACTAGCGACTGGGACAACGTCCTAGTTTCCCCATAACCTAAATTAAATAAAGTCCAGTAACTAAAGCAAAAGTAGACATCAAACGTAGAGCCAGGATTTCCCAAAATGGGGAGGGGTGGGGTGGGGAAGGGAAGTTGTGGATTGGCTAGGCCCATATGAACACATTGATTAGATAACAAGGTCATCTTTGTTTCTGTGTTTTCAGTGCTTGCTTTTTAGGCAAAGGGGGGGGGGGGTTTGAGCTGATTCAGCCCACAAAAAGGGGGACATGGCCATCCTCCAACTCCACCCCCCCCCCCCACCACACACACGATCTGCCACTGTGCATAAACAGTATAATATTACTGAACAAGCTGCTAGCTCATAGTGTATGCAGCCACAGTACATGTACATGTAGCTTGTATCACAAACAGGGAATAATCAGTCATTGATAAGATCTAAAGGTCAGAAATAATTACATATTACAAGATGGTGAAGGTCGACTACCAAAGATATGCCAACATCACAAAGGCAAGTAAAGTTTTTTTCCCATTTTATCATCTCTAAACATACAACATTCATACTTGAGGATTTCATAAACCAAAATACTGGCATCCCCCCCCTCCCCATGATTAAGGTTTAAGCAGGTAATATTAAAACACTGATGATATCAGCTATTTCTTTTCTTCGAAATTTCATTTGAAAAACAAACTTGAAATACCCGAACATTCTTTTTCACATACATGTACAGTACTTTCAAATCAACAGGAACGATAAACTTGAAGAAAAAGGGGGGGGGGGGACACTCAATGTCTTTTCTTGGTACAGTGTATACTCATTCACTTCATTAACAGAAGTCCTTCCACCTAATAAGTTGATGAAGATCTATCAGTGCGTCTTTGTCAACATTATTACACTCCACAAAATAATTACTGTAACATATGTTGATTAGACTCTTGACTCCCTGGTATGTCATTGGTATGCCAAATGTAAGTTATATCACCTTGCACAGGCTTGCTTAACCCGTTGCCTCCAGATTCTATAATTCTCATAGGGTTAACACATGGCACATCCGGATCCTGTAGCCAACGGGGTACTTTCTCTGAGTGTGGTTGGAGTATAATTCCACTGACTACTACTTCAACCAAATACAGAAATTGTAGTTAACCATACATGTACTGGCCAATGCAATATGACTCTTTAAGATTGTGTCAGGGATGTGCAAGTTCATTACTTCCCTTCATTATCAATACCAAACGGTAGTTTAGTACTTACAAATGGTGTGTTGAAAGTATGAGATCCATACGTCATGAATTTGTTGTTTTATGAGAAAAACTAATAACGACATGCTACCAGAATGTTGTTCTTTCCGTGAGTTTCAATTTTGCTCAAACTGCGAATCACGGTTACTGTGCACCGTAGCAAGACCAGCGCAGCCCTCCGATTGGTTAACGGCTATCCCCTGCGCGACCTTTGGCTAACGGCTGATCGGACCATTTTGGAATGGCACGTGCACGTTTGACGTCGCGGATTTTTTGAAATTGCTGGCCAGTCATTTGAAAAAGGATGAAGTTTAACCGTCCAGATTTTCACCAAAACTCAATATTTTACCCCAAGTCTCTATGAGAGGTGTTTATTTATATCGATCTTCATATTGGATATGATTTCAGCTGATTTCATTCATATAGATGTTTTTTGACGTGCAAATCAATGACACAATCTTTAAAGTGCCTCACTACTACTTCTTAAAGGGAAAATGAAGGACTGGAAATAACCCTCAATTTAGGGCCCAATGATACCAGAATCAAGTACAGTGCACTCTCGTTATAAAGAACACCGATATAACAAAATTTCATTATAAAGAAATAAAATCTCTGGTCCCATGTCTTTGATTTCCTTTGTACATGTATTCTATTGTTTTGGCAACCCTGATATAAAGAAATTTCATTATAAAGAAACAATTTCATGGGTCCCATGGACTTCTTTATAACGAGAGTGCACTGTACATACACATGTACTGTAGAGGAACTTGAAGGTTTCTGTTGTGTGAAATTCATGGTTAAACATTTCCTCTTTGTTGTACAATTACATGTACTATCAGAAAATATATGATAGGCCGATTTGTTGTGCAGCTTTGTATGGGATCCACTGCAATCTGCAGGGACATAGTACTTTGATTCAACAATGATAAATGAATCCTTGTATCCCCTAAACTCAAGTAAACTGATTCAAGACAAATCCTTCCGGCCTGGATTTACACTCTACTCAGTGTATAATCATGGAAAATCGTTATAAAGAGGACCTAAAAACCATGACAATTAACTTGTTATACATGTATCAGGTTTCTCACTATATCAGGGGACAAAAATAAAGAAATATATTAAGAGTTGGGACCTAAAAAATCACCTGGTTATAACAGGATTTTGTTATACCCGACCACTTTATATTGAGATTCCACTGTATTTCAAATCATTTGGTTTTTTATTTTTTTTTTGGACAGCTCCCAAGAGTCAAAGACACTCCGCTGAAGCAAAATGTGGCAGAAAAGAAGACGGATGAGCCAAAAATTGTGTTTCTGTTCTTTAATCAAAGGCCAAACTGATTTTTTTTGGGTATGTTGATTGTTGAATGATAAATGCCAACACTAAATTAAACACCACAAAGGCAATGGGTTACAAATTCCACCCAGTAACAAAACTACCAGTATCAATATGACATGTCTAGTTGAGTCATGCTAATTAATTTTGTCTTCTTTTGACTTAGTCATGTAGACATGTATATCTCCTTCATGTTTTCCAACTACATGTACAATGCATACCTGCCAACCAGTACGATTTTCCAGGGCAGTTCTGGTCTTATTACAGTTATTAGGCGGTACGATAAACAATAAAAAGATTACATAATGAAAAAAAAATGAAATTAGAGTTTGAATGAGAAAAATATTTGAAACAGCTAAACAAAGGTTTTCTTTTGAGAGAAAAAAAAACATGAATAAAACATAACGTTACCTTTTGTACCATCACTCACCAGTGAATGTAAACACGTCATTTCCATTACAATTTGGGCATTGTATTTAAATCACTGTAGCAACCAAAGCATTTGGTTTCATTTATTTTGGTCATTTATGTTCTATTCTTATTATAATCAACGTTTTTGTTGTTGAAGGCACCGCCTAGTTAACTGTAATAAGGACAGAACTGCCCTCGAAAAATCGTACTGGTTGGCAGGTATGACAATGTATAGGTTAAACATAATGGATATATTATGGGACTCATAATGATAATAGCATGTCACACTGAACATGACTTAAGAGTCTGATTTATTGTATCTGCCAGAAATAAAACCACACATAGATGATATATTACTTTCACTGAAAGCTATTCTAAAGTACTTTCGCTTTTAATTGTTTGCTACAATCAAGTCTGTGCATTTCCTGAAATTCAGGCTTGGTTGATATCTGGAGTGAGGGTACATGATCTCTCATATATCAGACACTCTATAGCATTCACATGGAAGAAGTGAATCTTACATTACATGAATGTGTTATACAGGAAAACTGTACACTGCTGCAGTGTCTCGCACTTCACATAAATTTGTCATGTATTCATAACAATGTATGTGCATCTACACATACGCTCTCATTGCTCTGTAGACAAGATTTTTGTTGCTGTTGATTTTTTTTATATAATTCTAATTCTGAAGCATAATCAATTAGGAAGAAATTCATTGGAGAAGCTCCACTACAGTACATTACATTACAGGAGACTCCCGTTATAACGAAGTCAGTTTTCTTTCGTTGTATCAAAATTTTGTTATAACCAAACAGTGAAAGAATATAAAACATGGAGACAATAATTTTGGGACCCAAGTATCTACATGTACTTTGTTGTAACTGGAATTTCGTTTTAACCGTGTTTGTAACAACGGGAGTGCACGGTACCAAGTGAAACATACAGACCCAGCTAGAATTCTTTTCTAGACCATTACGCCATTCGCCAAGCCCTCTACAAGCGAATGGCATAATGGTGTAGAAAAGAATTCTAGCTTGTTGTAAGCAAATATCAAAAGTTCAGAACAGTGAACAGATTTACCTCACCATGATTAAGCACAAACACATTTGCTGATTTTAAACATCTCAACAAACTACATGTACTAAAATAGATATGCAACACATTGGTGGAGATTGATATACATGGTACTGAAGAATTGCCAACAAATAGAGAATTTTGAGGTACTGTATCAGCTTTCAAGCAGGTAAACTAATCAGAGGTGATCATCACTTTAATACAGACTTCTATCCAAGTGTCACTCAAAGAGAGACAGTGACTGTTGCAGGTCAATGCAGCATGTGAGTGTTGATTAAGTATTTTACAATCCATAACCATAAATTTGATATCAATTGTGTTTTCAATGAGTCACTTATCACAACACGTTTAAAATATGAGAATTCAGAAATTGATAACACAAAGGAATCACATAAAAAATAGCATGTGCACATTACTGTCCAACATGACAGTCTTCAATACTTTACATCTGAGTAGTATGTGGAATACAGTGCACTCTCGTTATAAAGAAGTCCTTGGGACCCAGTACAAAAAATTTGTCTTTATAATGAAATTTCTTTAATATCAGGATTTCAAAAAAATACAATACAAAGGAAATCCAAGATATGGGACCAGAGATTTTACTACTATTATAATGAAATTTGTTATATTCATGTTCTTTATAACGGAGTGCACTGTATTTCACGATAATTCCTGCTTGTTGATGTACGGTATTCTAAAAAGTAATGATTTCTAAGAAAGAAGTAAACAGCACCCAGTAATATGATACCCAGGATGAAGGTTAGTGATACATTATGTCATACTGGTATTGGGAAATATTATACATGTACTAGGAGTCAGTCACATTGATTTAAAATACACTGACATGCAATGTAAAACATCATTACAAAGTTCACAGGTACTTCTTGGTATGGGTATTATTTGAGTTTGTTATTTGGACAGTACATGTAAATGTAATTCACGTTCACTCATGGAGTTCACTGAAGACTGAAGCTCAGTACCTGTATATTATCACATGATGCTATATTGGATATTTCTAATGCTTATATTTGGCATTCACAAAGTGACACAAAATGTATGATCCTGTTGTGTTCCAACAGGATTTCAAACTACAGTGCACTCTTGTTATAAAGAACACTGATATATTTGTACAAACTTTCATTATAAAGAAGTAAAATTTCTGGTCCCATACATGTACATGTATCTCAGATTTCCTTTGAATTCTATTGTTTTTGCAACCCAATATAAATTTTGTTATATAGAAACAATTTCATGGGTCCCAAGGACTTCTTTATACATGTATTGAGAGTGCACTGTACTGGGTCTATAATATTGTGCTATAATTCCTAGTAAAACTATTTAATGCTTTCGTGGAAACCCTCAACACTGATCATAACTAGGAATTGGTCAATTGTACCAGTTTCTAACTGTGGTTATTTCTAGGTACAGTCATTTTTTTAGCTTTACGCCAATATGTAATACCACACACTGTGTGACTGCTAATGACTTGTTGCATTTCTGTATACACCTCATAGGCCTATAGGAGTGAAGAATTTCCTTCTTGTTTAATAGAAAAAGGTCCCAAGTTTTTCAATGTACATGCAATGTAAATTTGATGCAGTACACCCTGCACTTATTTGTGTGGCTGAAACACATTAATTTACAAAAAAAAGATCATGATTAAAGTGAAAATTTACGACCTACATATGTACAGTATAAGGAAAAGAGGAAAAAATGTCTACAAGAAAGCAAATAATGAAAGCCTCCTATATCATATGTAGGCCATATTTGATTTCTTGTTAAGGCAGTCTTGAACTGCTTATTTCATGTAGTTTATACAAAAACATGTCTATCCAAAAACAAAAATATACATTGGAATGTCCAAAGATAAAACAAAACATTTATAACATAAACCAGATCAATTTAACTGTATGGGTGAATAATGGATGTGTCTCCATTGGGTTCCTCTCTTGTTGATAACATGGATTTTGCAAAGTGCATGGATTCTTGACCTGGCTTTGACCTACATTCTTGATAACAGAAATGTTTCAGTTTCACCGCCTAACTAAACATAACTCCTAACAAGTTACCACTGGACATACATGTATCTAGCTGTAGTTTGTCCCTGGAAATCCTGGAATGGGTTTATTTTGCAAAATTGATTGAATTGTGACCTTTGACTTTTGGTGGATTTCATCCAATCATTAGAACACACCCACAGTATGAAATGTAGTATGTATGATTAAAAAAAAATATATCACTGTGAGGTTCTCTATGTTGTGATAACGATATACACTAATGTTTGGACAGACATACAGCCTGTACATGAAACAAATAAGAAATAAGTTTCATCAAAGTAATATACAAAAGGTTCGTAGCTTCATTGAACGCAACTAGTATTTTGAATGTTTTAAAAGATGAGGTAAACAATGCAAGGGAATTTTTCAACGTTAACAAGGTACTACTTGTTTCTTACATAGATAATGTTTAAAACTACATGTATAACATGATGCTAACTCTTTTTAGAAAATGGAGTGCTTCGTTTTGGCTTGTTTATTGCTATAAAAACTACGAGGAGATACAAAATACCTCAAGCACAAAAACAAATACTCTGGATTAGGCTTCAATCAAACTAAATGTACAATTTTCTTGCTATTTTGTATGTTTCTCAACAATGGATCTCAAAAGTTCTCTTTATCCAAGACTGGTTGGTATCTTCCAGGGGATTCCTGGCCCTCCACCAGCCTCCTCCTCAGGCTCGTCTTCTGGTAGACCACGCCCGTCTTGGTAGCCCTCAGGGCAGCTGCCCTGGAGGACCGGCCCGGAGAATCCTGGACGAGGTTCCTGGTGGAGAGGGGGGACCGTCGATGAGGGGGGTTGGTGGACAGTGACTGCTGGAATTTATCCTGGAGGGAACGGCGGAGGCCGGGTTTCTTGGAGCAGGATGAAGACAGCGATGACGATGATAAATTCATGATAGCTGGGTCTAGACGGAGAAACAAAAAGAAGAGCTAAATAAAATCAACTCAAAGTGAATGAATTTGTTGCAATCATTAATCAGTGATCCCAATGTTGTGAATTACAGATCTACAAATGCTGGAAGAAGGAAGCTGCATACAAATCTCCTATTATATTGTGCCTTGGTTTTAATCATTGTTAGAATTAAATACATGTACTGGACATTACATTGTACACAGCATTTTGTAAACTCACACTCACTCTCAGCAACTACTTTTAATGATATTACTGTTCAACATCATAACATGTTATTTTAACAAGAATTTCTCACATGAACAGTACACAAAGTTGTACAAAACACAAATTTTGCTTTGAACATCACACAAGATTCTGCATTTGTTGTTGTTGTTTTTTCAGAGGAGCGTCATTCCAGATTTAATATTTATGCCTAACTCTTGGTTGACAAGTAAATAAGATAGAGTGTACACATTTGACACAAAGAACCAGGAATTTATTTGTTTCTCTTTTGGAGCTATTTATCCTGTTACACAGCATTCGAAAGATACTCTTTTGTAGTGTATTCTATGGCACTTTACGAGGGCCCTTAGTTACTGCAAATTTCCGGGGCTCTTTGCCATTTCAGGGGCAAAATCGCCCTGCGCTCTGTGTATATTTTCGACTGCAAGGAACAGATGTAGATGCTGTCACATGACAACAAATACATGTAGTACATCATACATTGTACATGTACACGCCAAATACCCCTTTTTACTTTGCAATTTGTATTTTATACCTTTACATGTACGTCTCCTTTTTTTCTGTAAGTACAAAGTGGTATCACGCTACAATCTTTATCTTGCCAAGTCTGCCCATGTCACACACCCCTCCCAAAAGAAACATTACACAGTCAAAGAGGAACAGTAATGCATACAGTACTGCAAATGCATGCAGAGTCTTGCTGACATTTTAAAACTATACTTCTGTCCAGAATGACACATTAAATCCATCAATAATTCAATTATTCATCAGCAATCCAGGGGAAGCAAGATCTCTGTAGTGACATTGGGGCCACATGTACTGTAGGTTCATGCATAATACAGTGCATCAGCAATATTAGCAAGAGATCTAAGAAAGATTGTCAGTGGCAGGATTGTGTAATGTGTACAAATTAACATACATGTACTTCTGCAATCTGCAATTAAATACAGCATACATCTCTCTGGAACTAGTTAATCACTGAATTGATTATACTATGACAGCTGTAGTTGGCAGCTCATTGTGAACGGTGAACATTATGGACAATGTTGCTATGTAATAGGCAGTGCAGGCCTACGTTGTACATGTAGGCCTATTCATAAACGGTGAAAAATGATCCCCCTCCCCAATAATGATTTTTTTTTAAAAAGTTAGACACGTACAGTATCATTAATTCCCAGAAAATCACCCTAAATTGCTTCCATTTTTGAGAAATCGATGAAAAATCAAAAGTTCAAAGGGTGGTGGGGGGGGGGGGGGGAAGGGGGGCACACATACATGTAAGTAAGTAAATCCCTGACTTTTTGTCACAGTAAATGTACCGTACATGTACATGTACGCAATACACTGTATTTTCCAGTAGGTACATACAGGGGGATGGGACTCACTGTATTTTTAGATTTAACCCTAATAGATCCGGGCTACATGTATCTCCGGCTCCGTTCTTGTCATCCCGGGGGGGGGGGGGGGGGGGAAGGGGGGACGAGGCATTATGGCCCCCCTCAGATCTTGGTTGCAGATCACGTGATCGTCGCAAAAATTTGCACGCACATAGAGCTGGATGTAATCTACATGTACATGTATGTACAAGACTGTATAAACAGATTTTCAAAAAATATATATTTTTTATTTTTTAATTATGCAAATTTATGAATGAAATCATATTTTTGCTTTTAACTTACTTGAAATAGAGCTTTCAGAATGCTAAGTTTTGGTGAAAATATTCTTTTTGACATTTCTGACAATTACCTACAAAAAAAATTGCCGAATCAGAACTAATTTCTTATGTATTTTATTGTTTTGTGAATTTCTTATGTATTTCTTTGTTTTTTGACCTTTTGCTTTTTATTGTTCTTTCGATGAACTTTGTCGGGGACTTTTTTGCGATCATAAACAGCATAAAATTAATCCAATTTTACCAGTGAAAGTAAAAATAATCATACATTCATGTAAAAAAAAATATCAACGTTTTTTGAAACAATTTTGGAGTTTGCATCATTAGCGAAAAGTCACGTACGCGAAATCGGTACGGTCTGATTTTTTGCGAGCAAATGGCTGAAATGATGCGGCTAGCTTGAAAAGTAAAAGCCAGCAAACGTGCAGTGAAAAATTTGTTTGCAGTGACGGAATAATCAAGAAACTGTCGGGGGGGGGCCATTATGCCCCCTCCCCCCCGAATATTAGGGTTTAATGTTGTAGATTTTTATCAGATGTCTGGACAATCATCATACTTTTGAGAAAAATTGTAGATTAATTTGTGGTCTGATCGCAACCAACTCAACTGCAACTTGTTTCTTTTAAATGACCATTTCTGATCACGGATTTATTGAGATTTTAACATGCCAAAAAAGAAATGATAACAGTGTATTTTGGAAGTACTGGAAGACATGCTGTTTGGCACTACAGATTCTTGAAACAATTTCTGATTTCGTTCCGCTTGACATATGTATACAGGGCACTCCCGTTATAACGAAGTCGTCGGGACCGACCCTTTTATTTCGTTATATCGAAATTTCGTTGTAACCGATCAAGTAAAACATACGATGAAAAAACTGAAATTTTGTGTGTATTGTGTCTTATTATATTGTCCATGTATATTGTACATGTACTTATGATAAAAGGGGAAAGGTAATTTTAGGCACTTTTATGTGGCATAAATCTGGATTAATTTTACATTTGTAGAGATCGAAAACATATTTTCAAATCAACATTTTTTTAAAGAACGGAAAACTGAATCACCGACAGTTAATTGAACATGTAAGCAGCATGAAATGCGCCCAAATAGATGATTACAGCACGGGATTATAGAGGACGCAAAACAAAATCAAATCGGTAAGAAATAAAAAATATTCATGTATCAAAATGTTAATACTTGTAAAGTATGCAAACACGGGGCACAAAAATTTTACAACAGAAGTAATAAACGTAATAGGCGATGATAAGATGGCGCACCAAATTGCAAAAGCCGCTTAATTTCAGAAGTCACGCGCTGTGTCCCCGCTTACGTATATTGTTCATAAATGAGCCCTTCATTTCTTAGCAGCGCACATGGTCAGTGTACTCGCATGCACACCACACAAGCATGTCATGCATGTATACACTCAGCTCTCTCTCGTGCACCAATCATAACAACGTATTTGAGACACACCCCCACTCCGCCTCCCGAGTGTACTGTGAAGGGCCAGCCAGAGAGGGAAACCCGTTCTCTCTCAATCACGAACACAAGTACAACGCACAGTCACACACGAAGCGAGACAGTGTCGTCGCACAACCTTCCGAAATCTTTATTTCGTTGTAACGGAACGCATTTCTTATGTATTTTATTGGTGATCCGCAACGTGTAACCGTTGCGGATCACCATTGATTTCGTCAAAATCTTCTTCTTCTTCGTCTTCATCTTCTCTCTTTCTGACCACTATTTTGTATGTCCCCAAATATCTCAAGAATGACATGTCCTGTCATGTTGCAACTTTCCATGATCATGTGTCATGACAATGTCTCGACAATGACATGTCATTTTGTATCAGTCATCCGTGACGTCATCTATGACGTCATTTGTCAAAATCTGTTTATGTCAATATCTCAAGACTGAAGTCGAATTACGTAACCAAATTTGGCACGTGTCAAGGTCGGGTCAAGGTCAACCTCTGGACAAAGCCACGTGCGCGCACGGTCACGACGGACGCGTACGGCGCGCGTCAAATCTTAAAAATGCTCCAATTGACCTAGGATTTTGTCTGCATACGTTTCAGGACATTCTGGCGCATTTTTGGTGCGCGCGCGTACGCGCCGCGCACCCGTTTCGTGATCGATT
Organism: Eucidaris tribuloides; assembly: GCA_001188425.1. Lineage (NCBI taxonomy): Eukaryota > Metazoa > Echinodermata > Echinoidea > Cidaroida > Cidaridae > Eucidaris > Eucidaris tribuloides. The sequence continues at coordinate 87,563 of JZLH01S0611181.1, forward strand.
CGCCGTTTTTTGCGATGGTTTTGAATACCTGACTGAACTCTACATCATTTCGACCTTTTCCAAACCAATTGGACCTGAAATAAGGCGCACGCGCCAGAACACGTTAAAACGCACTGTGCGCGCACATAGACTTAACGTGCATTTTAAAATCAGTCATAAACCTCAGAATAACCCATGACTTTCATATTTTTGTTTGCTGTTCTAATAGGCTATGATGCCTAGATATGATTTCACGCGTCATTTTGTTATTTTAATTTCGATGACGTCATCTTATGACGTCATTAATGAAAATCAAATGTAGTCCATATGTCGTGACTGACATGTCCTGGGATGTTGGAAATTTTCATGATGATGTGTCATGATAAGTTCTCAAAAATGACATCTTGCCAATGTGACCAGTCATCCGTGACGTCATCTATGACGTCATAGTTAAAAAACGGATTTTCTGTATATCTCATGACTGAAGCCAAATTACATGACCAAATTAACCACATGTCAAGATCAGGTCAAGGCGTCAACTTTTGGACATATCCATGTGCGCGCATACGCGTAATGACGGGCGCGTACGCGCGTGTCAAATCTTTAAAAAAAAACCTTCATTTCTCAAATTGCAGTTTGGATACATCGTATCATTTTGTCATCTTAATTTATAACATCTGTCTTAGACGTCATTAATGAATATCAAATTTAGTCCATATCTCGTGACTGGAGTTACATGTAACGAAGATGACAAGCGGATCACCTAATTCGTCTCAGTGACGAATTCAAATCTAGTTGAACATTGGCTCGGAAATGGCTTCGTTGTAACGGGAATTTCGCTATAACCGTGTTCGTTGTAAAAGAATCTTTCACCATAGACTTCAACGGTAATGATTTTGGGACCAGAACTTTTACTTCGTTGTATCGAAATTTCGTTGTAACCGTGTACGTTATAACGGGAGTGCCCTGTATAGTTGAGGGAGAAAAATAATCAATGGTAAAAGTAAAAATACAAAAACCTGGAAAATCAAAAAGGTAAACTGCATAAGCACAGTCTGAAAACATTCAACTGCAGCGCTAACCACGCTTAGTGTTTAAATGTAGGGCCTACATTGAATATCAATACCAGAATGGAAGAAGAATTGATTTTGCTCCTCAGACATGAAAGCATCGACCTCCAACCTTTCTTCTCACTCATTTTCCTCGCCAACTTGATTGATTGATTTGATGTCAGTTGAGTCACATAAATAAATTCTACATTTCTCTGAAAGGATTACTGTTCTGCACTTTTGACACTACTAGACACAGACTGACCTTTGTATCAGAACAACAGACTTCAGCTTATCATCAACCTCATGAGGCTAGTATTGACATACTTTTTGTGCATGTTCTTGCTCCTGGCTATTGACACTCAAAATTTGTAATTATTGGTTCACTCTTTCTTCCTCTTTTGAATGGTACATTTGTGTACAGATATTGTACAGACCTCAACCAACAACACTGATAAAACAAAATAGTAAAATCTCTGGTCCCATATCTTAGCTTAAATTCTCTTTACTCTATTGGAATAAACAATTTCATGGGTTCCAAGGACTTCTTTATAACAAGAGTGCACTGTATCAGTACTTAGTATCAATATTGTAGAATGTAGGCCTACACTACAGTACACACCAAGTTTGGGTGGACTTCAATCCAACAATTTTTGAAATCACAAATTCACAGAACTTTGAAACTTTGGGAATGAAAGATTATCACAGGAACTGAGGAAGTGACATTCCTGATCTACATACATGCAGGTTAGGACAAAGTCACTCCATTCAGATACCTGTAGCTTTGAAAATTCCTAGACTTTGAAACAAAAGTCATAGATACTGACTAATAAAGTAAACTTGGTTACAGAAGTGGTTGACCCAGCATGAAACCAAACCTGTGGTTTTTCAGTCAATCTTCAAACCACACTGGAGAACTCTTTCCATGAAATTCCACAAAATGATTTGTTCTTGGGTAATCTAGTGTCATTGGTGTTAAAGGTCATTAGGTTACATTATTTTCCACTATGATTGCTTGCTGCACAAACCTACATTAATCAAATGGACAATAAATCCCTTTGGGCTACCTGCAGTAAATGCTGTGGGTCAAGGGAAGCAGCTGATTGGACACTACGTAGTTTAACCCTACATCATGTACAATGTGATTTATGACACTACCAAAAATGCAAGTAGAATTTACTTACTGTACTTAATATGTTGATCACATTTACTTGGAAGTTGGAACCATTGATCCATTCCAATTCATGACCCAGTTAATAAAAGTGTATGATGATGCACAAAATCAATGTTGCAAATCAACAAACAAATTGAAATAATCCCACTTTGGTTTGTCAAAGTGCAAACATGACTGTCAAGTTACTCATTTATGTACATGTACACACCCATGTGAGATAGCCTATAACAAAAGCAGTTCATGTCATGATGAGCTGTACACGTCTGCAATAGGACAAAATCATTTCATTTGACACAAATCATACAGATACATGTACCAAACTAACCAAAACAGTCAATTTATCCTTCCCCCCCAAAAAAAATAAAACTGAACAAACAAGCAAAACAAAGCAAACACACAAAGGAATAAACATGTGCCCCTGAGCACAAATATGCCCTTCAAGGATGTCTGTCTCTACAGTATATGGGAAATAATAATGTAAATTTTCCTATCCTTTCTAGATACTATTGGTGAACTAGATCATTCGACACGCTCCATCACTTGTGGGCAAGTCCAAGCTATTTGCTGTCACAAATTTCCAAGATGCCAATTTTTCAACTTACTGCGAATGAGTTGAGTTAGGTATCAATTTAAAGCTAAAACATTAAATTTTTATGAACTGATTTAAAAAAGTTGAAATTTGTACTCCATTAGTAGTAATCAACGAATACATTTGCATAAATAATGAGTCATGGTAACGCGTGGGACATTAATGAATACATCATATTTGAATATATTTCAATTGTTAGCAAAATTTTTGACCAAGCAGGTGCATGGTCATATAGTATAAGGAACGGGCTACCTACACAAGAAATTTTATTTCATCAACTAATTATATATGCAAATGAGGGACGTTCCAAAATTTGCATGTCCCACGCGTTACTTTTTTAGGACAATTTGTTTTAATTACTTTCAGATGCAAAACTGAATTTGATTGAAATTTTCCAATTTACCTTGGGGGATACCTTATTCATAACAAAAAAATTTGATCAGATGTATGCAATTAACGTAATTGACTAATAAGTTTTGGTAACGCGTGGGACATAATGCACATTTTTGTTAAGAATCTTCAATATAAATGTCATTCTTGTTCCTCTTAATATGTTTTAAAACCTTACATGACGGACAAAGGACTACAATGATCTTCCTGAGGTCACCTGAGGTCTTGCAAACTCTCTGTGGTGCCCACAGAAAAAGCGTCAATTATACCATTTTTTTTGCATTTTGAGCATGATATCTAGGCACCAACGGAGCCACGTGAATCAGTTGAAAAACTTTGCATCCTCTTGCCATAAAGTTAATTGATAACCATAATGTGTCTTGCCCTAGTATGTTTACATTTGACCTTACAGTGTATTTGACCTTTGACCCCAATTTAACATGGCGGTCTATATGCATGTAGGGCATCTACATGTACATGTACATGTACCATCCAAGTTACTTACAATGGGCTGATACCAACCCCAGTAGAAAAATTGCAGGTGTATTTTATGATTTGGTCTCAATTGACCTTGGACCTACATATGTGATCTTTGACCTCCAAATAACATTGAGGTTCCTGTTTAGTATCTACCATCCAAGTTTGATTACAAATGGGCTTGTGGTTAGAAAGTTATGTACATGTAGTTTTGGCCCTTATGGGCCCTGCCCTATGAGCCCATGGGGGCCCAGGTGTACCATTTCAGGAACCCTCTATCCCCTCCCCATAAGGATCATTCCCACCAAGTTTGGTCTAAATCCATCAATTGAAAAGAAAATGATGATAATGTGAATTATTCCCATCACAGGGCCCTGCCCCAACCTGTTGACCCCCTCTCCCCCCCTTCCTAGGGACCAGATGGGGCCACCCTGGGCATTGGTATGAGGAACATTAATTCATTAATTCATCACATACAGTATACAGGTAGCTACATAATACTGTGACATACTGTAGCTAAACTATTTCTGTATAGAGAAGAAGATATTTGAATAACCTCTTTTGGCCCTTTAGGGCCCTGTCCCTCGGCCCACCCGGGGGGGGGAGGGGGCAGGTGTACTATTCCAGGGCCATTGAATCCCTACCCTTTAAGGGTTATTCCCGCCAAGTTTGGGCCAAATCCAATAAATGTTCAATGCATATTATGCATGGGTAAAATTGTCCCACGCGTTACTTGTCCCACGCGTTACCATACATGCTTTTGTAAACTTGGCCTTGCAACCAAACGAGAAGTTGTATGTTCATGAAAGTTTGTAATTAATATGTTATTTAGTTGCTTAAGAAGATGGAACTAACCAAATTTTATTTTGCTTTTTAAATTCACAGGGTTTTGAGAATAAAGTCAAATTTTAAAAAAGCTGCAATTTTGTGGTCCCACGCGTTACCGATGAATAAATTAACATAAATTAATTAAGAAGTGAGTGATTTCAATTATTATTTCTGTTGTGGGTGGAGATCCTTAGTACCTATTAGAATATACCCAAGGATTGGGGTTTCATCATACCATATGGGGAAAGGGCCTGTTTTTGCTTCTGAATTCCCACGCGTTACCACCGCAAAATAGCTTGGACTTGCCCTTGTACAATAAAGGAGAAAAGAAGCCTGATCCCTCAGGGGGTACGTCAATTTTGAACTCGAGTTTAAACTTTAAAATACAGTAAACTTCCCATAAGTCGAATCACTGGGGACCACACAAATCACGTCAACTTAGACAAAATTCGAGTTACAGTTTCGTATACAATTCTATGATAGAAATGAAGGAAACATGTATAGGGAATGGGTCAAAACTGCACCAATGTACAGGAAAAATGAGATAGGCAGAGAGGGAATGAGGTTATCAAAACTGCACCAATGTACAGGAAAAATGAGATAGGCAGAGAGGGAATGAGGTTATCAAAACTGCACCAATGTACAGGAAAAATGAGATAGGCAGAGAGGGAATGGGAAATTTACAACATCTTTCCGTCATGCTGACAAGCAGAGATCAAAAGGTCAACCCATTAAAGCCATGTCCACACGATGGGACATAAGTTGCTTGTGACCGGTCATAACTTATGTCAGTAATAGCATTGGATATAAAGTTGCTGTATGAACGATTGTCGGACATAACTCTATCGGATATAGCGTGACTTATACCCGACGATTTATATCCAAAGAAGACCAGATACATGTATAAGTCCAGTAATAAGTTGCTACCGGTAATAACAAAATACGTGTAGACTGTTGTCGGACAGAACTCTGACCTGAAAAGGGCAATTACTTTTTGCAAAGACAACTTCATTGTTTACCAATTCACATTTCATGCAACTTGGGTCAGAGGTCACGACCCGATAGCACCTTGACTACGTCATTTCCGGTCTGCTACATGTATTACCGGTAATAACGTGTCGGGCATAAACATGTCGGGTATAAGTGTTAATACCGAGCCGACGCGTGTGGACGTGTTGGTGGATCAATGGATTTTTTTTATTACGTCGAACTTATGCCCGACAAAGATATGCCCGGTAATAACTGCCTTTGTGAACGCAGCTTAAGACCATCAAGATTGACAGTTATGGCCACTTCTACCTAGGTGAATGCTTTAACAGATGTTTGCTCCTTTTGGGACTTGAAAATATGTTCCAGATTCAATTTAGAAAAATCAACTTACAAGAAAACTTCCAATTGAAAAAGTACAGAGCAAATTGGGATTGTCAAAAATATTCGACATAGGCGATAAATCGCCTTTTGCGATGTCGAGTTATGTGGAGTCATCTGTTCCCAAAGTGTGATTCTAGCCAAATATGGACAATACTAGGAATAAAGGTTGAGAATAAAAATACTTTTCTGTTTGATACATCATGATTCCTGTTGACGTTGCAGCATGGATGACTTTGTCCAAATTGTGGAAAAATTACTGTATAGTCCTAAACCATCAGGGAAGTAATAGTAATGTGGCCTTTATACTGCCAGGCCAGCTTATTAGCAGGGGAACTACAGCTCACCATAATAACAATGAAAGTCTGGAGTCACACTGACTTGTGGCATTGTGACATTGTCACTCTTGTGGACAATGTATGGTCTTATATTGTGCTTGTTCTGTAATCTTATTTGTATTTGAATTAGGATCTTTTCATTTGAAAAAGTTTTATCTAATTCTCATAATTTGAAACAAAAAACACTTAAAAAATCAGACCTAAAACAGTAAGACTCTTCTACAACCCTGCTCATCTAAAACTTAATTTGATCTGGGGACTTACTACCCATAAGGCAGCATACTGAGCATAGTGGTGTCTGACTCTGTTCTAATCTACCACACAGGAGTTGCCTGTTTATACTAGAAATAAATGTTACACGATAGATACCTGTAATTATATTCAAGACGACTCCTTACCCCTGTCGGACAGAACCAAAGTGGCACGGTCCTTGTCATCTGTATCCTCATTGGATATTGTCTGCTTCTCCACCATTTTGGTCAGTTCCATTTCATACTCTGGGGTGTTTATTTGTGAAAGTCCACTCTGCCCCTCACAATCGTGATTGTCATCAGCATTACTCTGTTCAATCAAGTTGACATTGTCATTCTCCACATGGAAATCACTGGAAGATTGTTCCGTAGACGGTTCTACTTTTTCTGTGGGGGGGATGGGATATTTCGGCTGTGACATTCACTTCATGTGCATTGTTATTGTTGGTTGAATTACTGGACGGTTCGTCTGCTGCTTGTGGCACATCAACGGCATCAATACTGGATTCTGTAGAAATGAAATAGATATTCAAACAGAGAGGGTTGAGATGGAATTCATGGAAACACATTTAGTAATACTCATGAATTCATGCCCTACACCATACACATTAAAGAGAAAGGCATCAAAAGGCATCAAAATTTTTGTTAAGGTGAAGGTCCAAAAAAAGAAAAAAAGAGAGAAAAAAGTAATATACATGTACATGTACTAAATCTAAACCAAATTATGCAAATGTTGTAAGAAAAATTTGATGTAGACCTACATTACTTCCACACGTATACATGTACACACATTTAACCTGTTGCCTCCGAGATTCTGAAAATCCCATAGAGTTAACACAGGGCAGATCCGGTTCCTGTAGCCAACGGGTTAATAGAGTGACTGCCAGTATCCCTGGCTATACAGCTGTACATGTACATGTATGTACAGTAAGTTAAAAAGCTCCCAGGGTGCGACAAACCCGCTTGCCCGCTTGCCCGGGGCAAGTGAAAACCACGGGCGGGCAAGCAAAGTTCAATTTCAATTGCCCGATCGGGCAAGCGGTGATTTTCAAAATAAAAATATTATAACACAGACATTAGCTTGATAGAACTTGGACAAATTCAAAATATTTCCCATAATAAAAAAGCGGACGAACACCGCAAACACAGAACAAAATTACCCCAAGTTCTGTTCAAAAACGATGTAAACAAAGTACGAAAATCGAGTGCTAATTCGCCGACTCTCTCTCTCGCATGGATGCAGAGAGACTTTCCTGTCATTTACCGTTGAGGGCGTATGTCAAGAAGGCGGAATCATGACCATGTACCAGCTAGCTCGACTGCCCAGCTTTTCAATCTCATGTTTTATCGCATACGTAAAGCTAACATGCGGAAAGAAATTTCTTTTGTAAAGGCGTTATAATCCGTATTTTGGTGAGTCAAGCAGTTCATTGAGCTGCTGATATTTGTTCATTTTAAAACTATTTTAACTCATACATCGTCAGTCAATAATTGACTGATGATTTCAGTCCCACACATTGTAATCGATGTTGTGCCTGCAGTCCCTACGGCATCGAGTCAACTCTGGCAAATTTGCTGGAGTAGGCCCGATACCGATGTACCGGGTTTTAATGATATTTTTTCAGCGGTATCGGTATACTGGAAATTATCAAGATAAATATTTTGGGGGATAATAGACTCAGGCCTATCTTTATTCTAGTTTAATACTGTAGCTTTATAATTTATGTATCAATTTTTAATGTATCTTTTTGTTTGAACCTGTGGCAAGCATTGTCATTGTACATTGACCCAAGTTCAGCCCATTCTTCCTTTATAGATTTATCACTGCCTTTTGGAGGTAAGCATTTATTGAAACAGTAATTGAGGCTTATCAGTCATGGTGATTTATTTTTCATAGTCATTCGTGAAATTGAATAATTGATGACATTCTACTGTCACTCTGATCAGTTCTTTGCTTTTTTTCCTTTGATGCAGGGCTAAGCATTATGCCGGTGGCTGAGCAGTTTTACTTAAGTGTGCAAATCATCCATAGCTAATATACTTGCCAAGAGTAAAGTTCATTTTTGTTAACTCACTTAACTGTTATCAAAACACTTGTAAATGAATGTTCGTTGTGTTATTTAACATTGTCTTCAGTCATCATTTTATTGACCCTTTATAAGGTGATATTCTTTACTTTAAAAAAAAATTAAAAACAAAGAAAACAAAAAGAAAATTCGGGCAAGTGCTGTTTCCTTGAGGGCAAGCCAAAAAAATTTCACTTGCCCGACAGGGCAAGTGAAAAAATTTTTTTTTGTAGAGGCCTGAGCTCCATTTCACAAATTGTCAAACTTTGATAACTGACCTCTAGAAGAACGGTCAAATAAACACCCTTTAACAATAACCCACAATTATAGACAGTAGGCCTACTGTCACTAGCAAAATACGGATTGATGAACTATCAACACATAAATTAACCCATTGCCTCCAAGATTCTGAAAATCCCATAGAGTTAACACAGGGCAGATCCGGTTCCCGTAGCCAACAGGTTAATGTTCCGTGAGCCAAAAATTCTGTAACAGAGACGTCCGAGGGGAGGGGGGTGGGGGCGGGGGGACTGGAATTGTAGCTCATTGATTTTCATTTTTAAAAAAATATTTTTGTTTTGAACTGCAAGTTTCTCAGAGCTTCCTTTTTAGACATGAAATGCTAGGAGTAGTAACAAGAAGGATCATCTCAGATTTTTGAAATGGGAAATACTGTTAAATGCTGTATCAAACAGACTAGATCTATGTACAGTGCACTCTCGTTATAAAGAACACTGATACAAAATTTCATTAAAAAGAAGTAAAATCTCTGGTCCCATATCTTGGATTTCCTTTGCATTCTATTGTTTTTGCAACCCTGATATAAAGAAATTTGGTTATAAAGAAACACTTTAATGGGTCCCAAGGACTTCTTTATAATGAGAGTGCAGTGTATTACAGAACTCATGTACCTTTGGGGGCATCTTTGCTCAGTGGTGTCCTGGCAATATCCCGACAAGGTGACCTTGGGTCTGCTGAGGTTGGAAAGACGAAGGGGCCTGGTGTTCTCTCGATGCCGACACTTGGCGACCTGGGATCAGTCTCATCTGGGATTGGAGTTCTTGCAATTTTCGTGGTTGGTGACCGTGGGTCTTCAAATGCCTTAGCTTCGCCGACCGTTTGATGGAGGACTGGAGTACGTTCAATACCATCGGTTGGTGACCGGGGGTCTGCGAGCTTGAGGACGCGTCGGTTAGTTACTGGAGTGTGGTTCTCGTCTTCTTCAGGTCGATCCCCGTTGTGAGCGGACTTACTATCACCAGCACCCATCTTGTATGTCAGTGAAGTGATGAAACTAAATGAGGATCTAGTAAATTACAAATGTTGGGGAAAAGAAGAAAGAAACTATTTTACTCTGAAGTTAGTACACGTACATGACGTACAGTGCTATTGTGGTGTGGATTCTGGGACTAAGTACTCTCCCAGGGACAACTCCTATAGGTCTGACAACTCCTCTCAACGACAGAGCTCTCTCCAAGAGGAGTTTTGCAATGTTTCTTACTTCAAAAATTGGAGTTTCCCTTGGGGAGTAGTCTAGTCATTCAGGCATGTGCATGTCAGGGGGCTGGGCAGTAGTCCTGCGGGGTAACTATCCAGACATGTTTCATGCATAATCAACAAACGGTATGTGTTGGCTATTCCCGAAATAGAAAACAAAAACAAAGTCAAGTGTCACTTCGATCAAACATTAGATTTAATGAAAAAAATAACAGAAATTTTAACATTTAGACTAACGTTAGACTAATGTGAGTATAATATTGAAATTAAATAAGATTGTTCTTCTCAACATTTAAACTAACAACATTACTCGTTAGATCTAATGTGCATGTGGTGCCTCTAATTTTAGAATGCAAGTTAGCAGATAAACAACGAGCAACAACGTTGTGATTAGTACATGTAAAAACAAACATCAAATCAAATCAGCCATTCAACATGTTCAACCAAAATTTCATTTTAAAATTATAAAGTTTTGTGAAAATTTTCCCACGATAACTGAAAAACACAAATGAACAGGGTTCGTGGCGTGGCGGCCTGGTCGTTAGCCGAGTCGCGATCGTCACGCGGAGCCGCCTGCTCTCTCTGCCCGGAACTCCCGCGGACTGGCCAGCTCCACCGAGGTACCAAACCGTCAAGCACGAAGCACCATGAATCAGATCGATTTTTAAGTACAAAATCTCTTGTCAGTTTTACGCTTACCCACAGTTTCTTCTCCGTAAATTCATTCTTTGAAATGTCCTTGCTAACAATTCATGACTTAATTCACACAAAAAATTTGATAACTTACGGAAACTAGTCGGAAACTAAGGCTGCCGTATCACTGAAATTGTTATCATTTTCAAAACATGGTCACAGCTGAATTTCCACCACTGAGTGAGTCACACTTGTTAGTCATTGCATTGCACTGCTGCTGCATGACGCACCACCAAGCAAGGCCGCAAGGTTCACCCACTGAACCGCACTATTCAACTCATTTACTCACAATCATACACAACAATAGAAAATATACGAACCAATAATGCGTCAGAAATGTCGTGTTAAATTCAACTGAAATTTTCGAAACTGACAAAGACAACGAACACTCTTTAGTTTAGATATGACGTTAGCAGTCACGAAGCTGCTGAGATGAAACATAATTTTCAGCTAAATATCGGTCGATTTAAAAGATATCGACCAATCAACTGCTAACAAAGTGAAAAATGAATATTCATAGTTACTTCGTATCGCGAAAGACGAGATTTGTTTGACCAACGAGACCAAGATGGCAGCCTCCAAATTGCACGAGTTTTCTGGACAGATTCGGATTCCTGGAGGTGGAGAGAAGGTTTACAAGGATGAATGTGCTTTTTGTTTCGATAACCCCGTAAGGATATTTCTGTAGAGAAACTTTAGTGTAAAAACTTTGAGAAAGGGGTCGGGTATTGTACAATTGTTTCAATTTTGTTTACTGTGAGTGTGAAGATTAGAGAGGGATCGTGAGGCAGATTATCACGCTATTGAACCAATCGTGAAAAAGGGTGGTGGCGTGTGGACAATAATCATTTGAAAACACAACAAAGCCGATCGTCAGATATGATATTTATGTTTGTCAATGTCTGCTTTGATACCTTTTATAACACAAAATTTGCTTTGTAAGTGTTTCGAATCGCAAGAAATTATTTCTGGGGAGATCGATTTAAACACTCCACAAACTCCACTCGGGCAATTGCTCGAGTCGCCTCCGCGGTCACGAATGAATGAACTTGCATGGCGCAAGCATGTCTGTTGTAGATCTACATCAGTGGTCGGATGTCCGGCACCTCGCCATACAGTCAGTAGCGGGCGGCACGTCCCTATCGGAGATTCTCTCCAATTTCAGAGAGACTCTCGGATATCGGAGACTTTATATGGGGTCCCAAGACTTGGCACAAAGAAAATCTCGATATAGGAGATTTTTTTTTCCAAGACCATCCACTGAGATCATGGTGGTGTAAACAATCAGATTGGATTTACATAGAGTCTAATAAATTTTTAATAATTACAGAAATAATAATATTGATAATGACAACATTCATAAACTATGCTGCTAAATCGATACCATCAGCAACTTTGCTATCGACACTGCTGCAAAATGTAAACAATCGATCATAACTTGGTAGAGACGGTGAATTTCAAATAGACGGTCACGTGGGGTAAAATCCCTCAAGGATTCTGAATATCACATTCCTAAGTTGCGATAATATGATCCTGCTGCGCCAAGGTAAATAAACAAAAAAAGTCTCCAATATTGGAGACTATCTCCGAAATTGGAGAGGCAGAAAAAGTCTGCGATATTGGAGAGTCTCTCCGAAATTGGGGCGCGCTCTCGATATTGGACGTGCGCCGTACTGACTACCGTATTATTATAGTTTATAAATGGGCATTTTTGTTATTCGAGTACGTCATCCAAATTCTATGAAATTCTACTCACATCAAGAGAAAATGCTGAAGATTCCAGTAGAATAACAAGTTCAGTGATCGATGCGATTGTTTCCCAGCTATCGCCGTCAAACACGAACGATGTCGTTTTACTTGTGCGTCGTTATTGAGGCCCGCACCTCGCCACCCCGCTCCGCCATAGGCAATGCACGTTGAGGACGCGCGCGGTGGTTACACTGATCTCTATGTAAAAACATTAATGCATTGCTGTAACACGCGTTTGCGTTTCTGATTATTTTGAGTCTTTCGATCCAAAATTCACTGTTTTGTTTAATTTTGCGTGGTTTGGGAATACCGTGACCAGTGTTTAGCGTACTGCACACAACGCAACGCATATTTTTTGTTCAGTGTGCTTCTATTCCATTTTACGCAGGGTGGCGAACTGGCGATATTAGGGCCCCTGGCGAGGTGCGGGCCCCCTACTATACAAGTTGTGACATTCAGCATGTTCAGCATTCTAATTCCGGATGGGTCACAATGCACACTCGAGCTCACACATTATGCCATATATTTCGCGTCCATATATTTTTGCAATTTTGCTTCAAGATGGGGAATTCGCGAGGGTATATTTTTGTGATTTTATTGCATTCACTTTGTTCACAAATATTAAGTGAAAATTTTTGCGTTCAGTAAGTTAGTAAGTCGCAAATTTTGCAATAATAAAAGTAAACCACTGCAAAATATTTAGTAGGTAGGGTGGGGAGTTGAGTAACCGGACATCTAATTTTCAAAATTTTTCTGGACATGATGCCAGAAACTACAATTTTCAAATGATCAATATTAATATCTTCATGAAAAATCAAGATTTATGGGAGGACAAATGGATGCTGCGTCCACAGGTTCTGTTTGTTTCTTTGCGCGGCAATTCCCTAAGGCGTAAGTAAGCGCCGTTCTAACGCGCGGTGTCCGGGTACTCAACCCGTCCGGAAATACAACCTCTCATGATACAACTCTACACAAGGCTGCCAACTCTCATGCAATGAGCATGAGACTCCTGCATTTTGGCCCTTTCTCACATTTGATTTTCACATTCCTATTGATCTCGCAGACCTCTCACTTATGACATTATTGGCGTAGATCTAGTGCGTATCAAATAAAAAGCAACAAGATTTAATTTCAAATTTTTGAAGATTGGGTTATCTTTACACCAAAGACTAGTGAATAGTAACACCTTAAAGTGGAATAAAACCCGGACATCTTCCTGCATTCAGAGATTACAGAACAATACAAGAAGAAAATTAGTGGAAGTTT
>JZLH01S0611181.1:105543-124965 GCA_001188425.1 Eucidaris tribuloides
TATTGATAATGAAGGGAAGTAATGGACTTGCAAATCCCTAACCCAATCTTTAAATGGCAAAAGATCGTATTGTGCTTTTAGATAGAATGCCCTGAAATCGCACCCTTTGAAATGCTTACGCTTTAGAGAATTTAATTTTAAAAAACAAATATGTCGAGACTTGTCCCTGACATTTTGCTGATTTACTGATCGTTTGAAAATCACAACATGTCTTCCAAACAATTTTGAAGTGGTGTCATGTTGTTTTCACATGACAATGCCACACTTTATAAAGGAGTAAAATGCAAAAATCATCAGATCGACCAAAACTATACTTTGACTTTAATGACTTGACTGATCAGACTTGTTTATCATCAGGTGAAGTTCTTGTGAAACTTCTGAGTCTTCTGCTTTGATTGGCATTCAACCATTCAGTTTGACTAAATGATTAGATTTTTTCTCACTTTTTTCTCTGCACAGAAACAGAAAACTGAGGAACAGAAGGAAAAGGAAAAACCAACCAGATTAGCTATAGGTAATGTGTGACCCCAGATACAGAGGCTATGGTACAAGGCAAACACCACCCTGATTTTCCATGTCTAATTGCCATTCTGCCTGGTGTATTTTTTAACTTTTGATGAAATTAATACTAATAGTAAAAATAAACTGTTTTATATAGCACACAATCATCCGTGTTAAAGCCCAAGTTTAGTTTTGGGGATTTTTTTGTTATTTGAAAGCATTATGCCCCAAAGTCATAACCCTGCAATAATAGATTCTTTTATATAATTCGTATGCTTTTTTTTATATTTAATAAATTATCTCGACCGGGACCCCGAGTTTATTTTCGTTTACTTTGTAGATTTTTATTATGTTATAAGCATCCTTAAGGTTAAATTTAAGGCTTGTAAGTTGTCATGTTTGTTTATACCTTTCATCTGAAAGAGCGACTCTGCTTTCTTTAGATGTAGGTTTTATAACTCATTTAATAATCTCTTCATTTTTTGTCTTGTAGTTCTTTTTTAAATTAATAATGAAAATCTGGGGGGGGCGGCTTTGGACCTCCCGATTGATTTTCGGCTTATATTTTACATTATAGCATCAAATGGTTTTAAAAAGGTTTTTATATGAGTATTTACTCTCATTCTGTAGATAGAGCAGAGTCTGCTCTTTCTTAGATTGAGGTTAACACATGTAACCTTAAAGCCTTTTTACTCTTTGGATGCTTTATAATCATAAAATATTTCGTCGAAATTCTCTTCGGGGTTATCCTCCCCCCCCCTCCCCCCCTCCAACCCCTCTCTCCCTCCTCCTCCCCCCCGAGATTTTTCTCTATTAACTAATAATAAATAAACTATTAAGACATTCAGATTTATATTTATTGCTGGCGGTGAGACTGTGGGTGCATAAAAACTTTTCAAATAACAGAAAATCTCCAAAACTTAACTTCGGCTTTGACCCTAAAGGGCTTTGGGGGGGCGTGAATTTTTCACGCCCCTCCCCCAGACGTTTTCGCGCATTAAATGTCCTTTGCGTAGCGCTGAAGCCATGTGCTTGCCACGGCGTTTCAGGATCTTTTATTCTTCTCGAATGTTCGCACATCTGTTGTGAGACCATTAATTTGTCGGACGTCCGGGTACTTTTAAGCGGTTTTCCAAGTTACGTAACATTTTGTACTTTGTCATGTGCACTTCCCCTAAAACTTCGCTTCTAAAAGTTGTATTTTGTGTTACATTTTTCAATACAAATTGTGGTTTCAGCTATATATATTTGAATTTAAATGCTATGATTATTTTGACTTTTATGTTTTAGTTTTGAAATTAATTCTAATTTTGTGCTGTTTATGACTGCGATAAAGTGTCCCTCCGAAATATTTCTATTGAAAAAAACATTATAGATAACAATAAGGTTGAAAAAACAAAGACTAAATACATAAGAAATTTTGAATAAATAAAACAATATTTAATTACATTTAGCGAAATCAATTTTGATTCGCTCGGATTTTTTTTCATTTAAGTATATGCTAGGAATGCTCTAAAAAAGAGTGTCCAGACACAAATTTATTAGCTCAGATTTCTGAGCTTTTATTAGTGATTTACAGTTTTCTTAATTATGATTTTACGCATTAATGATGATTAGTCATAATTTAATTGTTATTATGAAATTAAATTCCTTGGTAATTAACTATACTCAGTTCTTGTAGATTTTACTGTGTCATTGTATTTATTTTTTTTTTTTTATGGTGAACGTATGTTTATTGTTCTTTTTTTTATTTTGTGGTCGATTTTCTCGGGCAAATCGTTTTACGGCCTGAGATCTGGGGTGGGGGTGGGGGTGGGGCGGATTCGCCCCTCTCTCCTCCCCCGATATAGCATTAGCCAAAAAAGCCCAGCCTGATTAAGGTTAATGTCATGTGTGTGTGTGAAATTGCTAGAAAAGTACTATACATGTAGATTTGTGTTGCAGTACTTTTTTGTCAACTAATATAAACAGGTAAACCTTTGCTGTGCAGTAACATATGTTTTATTTATTCTAGCCCATTGTAGTTGTCCTAGGGAGTACTAGTACAGGTGGTAGTTGTTCTAGGGGGGTAATTGTCTGAGGGGAGTAGTTGTCATAGGGGGGTAGTTGTCCTAGAAAGGTACACTGTAATTGTCGGGAGGGGGCGGGGGTTGTGTGGATGGTACTATTGGTAGTTTCTGGCTGGTGGACTTTGTCCGAGTAATAGTTTCCTAGTGGGAATCATTGTTGGTGGGGGGGGGGTGGGGGGGGGTAGTTCTTCTAGGGGGGTTCTAGGGGTAGTTCTCTGGGTGGAAGTTATCCAGGGATAGTTGTTGATAATCTTCCGGGAAGGGGGGGGGGGTTCTACAGTAGTTGTCCGGATACAGGGAATACTTTCTCGCACGTGGAAAGAGGGCCGTTTAGTGCTGAATTGACAATTCAACCAAAATGGTTAGTCTCATATCATTCTGAAATACATGTATGCTGATGACAAGTGACTTTCTATATCTGATTATCTCTTATTAGGTGTACAAGGTGGGTTTGATGTAGAGGAAGAGAACCAGTATGAATATGAGGAACACAACTCTGTCGTCCTTCTACCAGAATTCACTGAAATTCCACTTCCAAATGCAGATCTCCCACAAAAGGTATGTACACTTTGTTATATTCAGGTTGGCGATTAAAAAAAATGGAAGGGGTGATTTAAATCACAATTATTAAAAATCATGATTAAAATCATGATTTAAATCAATGAATAAATTTATTTTGTTAAAAAAAATCATGATTGAAATCAGTGGTTTAACTCAGCATTGATTTGAATTGTCAACCCTGGTTATATTTATTTATTTATTTATTTATTTATTTATTTATTTATTTATTTATTTATTTATTTATGTATTTATGTATTTATGTATTTATTTATTTATTTGTTTATTTATCTATTTATTTAATTATGTATTTATTTATTTATTTATGTGCATGTTTGTATTTATTTTCTAAATTATTTGTAGTAGTAGTATTTTTCACTATCTATTACAGTAAGAAGTATGTAAATCCATTCTTATGTATTTGTGTAATGTGTGTGGTATGTGTTAAGGTACAGTATGTATGTGTGTACATGTATGTGTGGTGTGGTATGATATGTGGTGTGGGGTGTGTCTGATGTGTGTGTGGTGTAATGTGGTGGGTGTATGTGGTGTATGTATGAGTGATGTGTGTAGGGTGTTTGTATGTGTGTGCCTATTTGGTAGGAGTGCAACCTTTCTGTTAGATGCATTTCCTTCATTTAAACATTAACAAAATAATAACAATGCAGACTTGCATTGATGGAGTAAAGTCTGGTGCTCTGAAAGATTAAGCCATTATAGTTATTTCTCCTGTATCTTATATGCTGCTGTGAATCATCAGGAGGAAGTTCCCATATTTCCTGTTCGTCTCTGATATTCTTATCTCTTCCTGCTTCCTCTGTTTGGGCAAAATAAGGGGGGGGGGGATTCTTCGTAATTTCAGTAGGCCGTATGATAATATAAACCAGTTCATACCTCCAATTTGTGCACATTGCACAAGAAGGTCACCTGAGCTACACAGGTTGTGCCCTCAATGATTTCATATACACTGGATAGGTCCTCATGTACATGTTTGTTATAAATATTTGTGTATGTTCCACTACTAAGTGACATTTGGAATGTAAAGATGGTAATAATTATTTCGGTAAAACTTAACAATTACATTCGTACAGCCCAATTTCATTACACAAATGGTTGCTTTCAAATGCCTCAACAGTTTTGATAGCTGTACACGTAAGAGTAATTTTCATTCAAGAAATTTATGTATAACATATAAATGCATGTTTTAACACATTCAGTGGTAGATGTGGTATGCCATTAGAAGAAACAAATGCAATGAGTGGCAGGTATTAGTCTGCCATTAGAAGAAACACACACATTGAGTAGCAGATACATGTAGTGGTATGCCATTAGAAAAAACACACTGCCACTGATTTACCACCTATCAAGTTGTTTGTCATTCTGCCTGAAAAGCAGTTGCATCCCATTTCTATTGTAACATAAACAAGAAATATATTTGTGAAGTACAGAAGAAGTGCGTAATGTTAAAGGCGAATAGCAGGATTGGAAAAGTCCATGCTTTGGGATAAAACTATTTCAAAATAAAGTACATTGTTCAAGGCTTCTGCAGGTTAAGTTCCATTGTCAAATGTTTATACTTTTTAAACAATCACCACCAGTAGTCATTGTGTCAGGCGAATTTGTTATGTAGCTTTGTATGGGATCATTTTCTATCAGGGCAACAGAAAATTCAATACTAGGAAATGAACCCCTGTTTCTCCACAAGTAAACAAATTCAAGACAAATCTTTCCAGCCTGGAGATATGCTACAGTTGATGTGGTATTTGGTATTTGTTCAACCTATTTGGTTCCTTATCTGCTTGTTTGACTTCTCCCAAGCATGGCAATGCTGATTAATTATTAAATTCAATTCTATTATCTGTGTAGGTTCAGCTGGCTGTAGCAGGGGTTTTGGCAGCAGATTCAGCTTCAAGAACGGAACAAATTCGAGCCTGGGATGGTGAAGCCAAAGTTGTTTCTAAGTAAGTTGATGTTCTTAAAATTCAAACAACCACTTCTTACAGTGTTTTAATTTTAGTCTCACAAACCCTACTTATGTCCTTGAAAAATGTTGTGCATAATTTTCTCCACATTTTCTTTCTCATGTTTCCTTTAAAAAAAACCCTGCAAAAATAGTTTTGCCTCCTTGAAATCATTTTGAATAAATGTTGGCCTGGTATTGCAACATTTCCAGTTAAAATTGCCCCTTTCTCTGTTAGTACTTTTTCAGCATGATATTTATAAAATGAATTGTTCTTCTGTTTTCAAGTGATTTGTTTTGTACTAAATTGTCATTTTCAGAATACTAACATCAATAGATGGTTATAAAGCTGTTTTTGTTCAAATTATGTTGTTCTCCAAGTACTCAATCTTATACATGTATCTTCAAATTGAATTTTCTACGACTTGTAGACATGCTGCTAACCTACTTCAGCTGGACAACGGTGTCCGAGTTGGGCCTAAGGGCTGGAAGTGTAGCATGTGTGACCTGAGGGACAACCTATGGATGAACCTGACAGACGGTACCGTATTATGTGGGAGGCGGTATTACGACGGCACGGGAGGGAACAACCATGCAGTGGAATACTTCAACCAGACCAAGTACCCTCTGGTAGTCAAATTGGGTACCATAACACCCAATGGTGCAGGTAAGTTGTAGTTATTATCATGGTGATATTTTTATGCCATGGTCATACAGGGTGTCAGAGGTATTTCCATCCATGACACATCCATGAAAACATTAACATGTAGTCAAGCCGGATACCATAAGCCTAATAGGGTGCAGGTAAATTGAAAATTAAAAAACAAATGGGATAGGGTTTCCTTTGGGTGTCCAATTTTACTGGTTGGGTTAAGGTTTATATTAGGGTTAGGTTTAGTGTATGAAATTGTCACAGGAGCAAATGTTGCTTGAACAAATGTCACTGAACCCAATCATACCACGCCCTGGAGCATGTTGACAAGAATAAGTACCTCCTTGTAGTCAAGCTATGAACACAGAACAGTACATGTAAATTAAAGTACAGATGACTCCGCATAACTTGACGTCGCATAAATCGATTTATCGCCTATGTCGAATATTTTTGACAGTCCCAATTTGCGCTGTGCTTTTTCATAGGGAAATTTTTCTTGTAAGTCGATTCTTTAAATCAAATTTCGCCTATCTCGAACATATTTTCAGTCCCAAAAGGAGCAAACATGTGTTAAATCATTCGTCTTGGTCGAAGTGGCCATAACTGTCATTCTTGATGGTCTTAATGGGTTGACCTTGTGATCTCTGCCTGTCAGCATAACCATACAGATGTCATAAATTCCCCATTCCCTCTCTGCCTTTCTCATTTTCCCCTGTACATTGGTACAGTTTTGACAGCCTCGGATTCCCTATACGTTTCCTTCATCTCTAACATAGAATTGTACAAAAAGCTTTAACTCGAATATCGTCTATAAAGTGTGGTCCCCAGTGATTCCACTTGTGCGAAGTTTACTGTACTTAACACTGAATTCACCATGACAATGCCCCCAAGTCTTGCTATCCCAGATAAGCCCAGAAAGCTAGTTGGAGGATTGTAGTGTCCAATTTGGGTGATAGACAAGTGTAACAGATAAGAGAAAGCTGTATCGGCTCCATTCCTGAATACTACACTTGAATGGGGGAAATCCCCTGTATGATTTGTTGTTTCTTTGTTCAATCTAGATGTATATTCCTACGATGAGGATGACATGGTGGAAGACCCCCATCTTGCCGCCCATCTAGCCCACTTTGGTATCAACATGATGATAATGGAGAAGGTAGGTGTGATGTGGTGTGGAGATCAAAACACAAATGTTAATATTTTTATGCTTTCACACGGGAGGCATCATGCTTTCGGGGTATCCTTCCATCTGTTCGCCTGCCAGTCCATTACTGGTTCTCTTTACCGTGATAACTCAAGAACCGTGATCAGGTTTTAATGAAACAGGGGTCAAGTATTTACTGTGATGCCAAGATGAGGTGATTATATTTGGAGTTGAGGGTCAAAAGTCAAAGGTCATACAGCCTAATAAATGTCTTATTTGGTATCATTACCACAATTAATCAAGAACAGCAGATCAGATTGCAATGTAAAGTTGGGCCGAGTATGTCGTATGAGGCTCTGATGAACTGATTAGATCTCGCAGTCGAAGGGTCAAAGGACACAAGGGCTTATTCCTGTCTGATTTGGTCTCATTACTTAGCAACTGTTTTTCTAATGGTATCCATAACCTTCCCCCAAAATATTATTTTTCCCAAAAACATTCCCATGTTACCAACACAGGTCTTTATTGCACAATTTACTGTAGTTGGTTCAATTTGTCTTTATTTCATGAAAATATCATTTGTTGTTGAGTCAGTAATGCTTAAATTTTGAATTAAGACATATGAAAATGATTGTCTCTTTGGCAAACCAGTGGGCCGTCAGTATCCCATTGAGGTTATATGTAGGCGAGCTGGTATGCTGTCAGTACACACTGTGTTAGTATAGTATATTGATGATTTTCTCCCACAGACTGACAAGACCATGACAGAATTAGAGATCGACCTCAACACCAGGATATCGGAATGGGATACCATCCAGGAATCAGGCAGTCAACTCAAACCCCTATATGGTCCAGGTCTGACAGGGCTAAAGAATCTGGGCAATAGGTAAAGAAATAGAAAAAGAAAGGTTGTAAGGACCCAACTCAAACTCCTCTATTGTCCAGGTCTGATGGGGCTAAGAAATTTGGGCAATAGGTAAAGAAATTTAAACAGAAAGATTGCAAGAAATCTGGACAATAGATAAAGGAATATAAATCGAAATGTTGCAAAGTCCCAACTCAAACCCCTGTATGGTCCGGTTCTGACGGGACTGAAAAACCTGGGCAATAAGTAAAGAAATACAAACAGAAAAGCTGTCTGACGGGCCTAAAAAATGTGGGCACTAGGAAAAGAAATACAGACAGAAAAGTTGCAAGGACCCACCTCAAACCCGCTTATGGTCCACGGGTGACATGGCTTAAAACTTTGGGCAATAGGTAAAGAAATTAAGACAGAAAGGTTGAAAGGACCCAATTCAAACTTCTCTATGACCGGGCTAAAAAATCAACCATTAAGTAAAGTAAGAAAATGAATTTACAAAGCCCAGTCAATAGATCCTTTTCCTAGGTTAACTTTTTGTTCAAACTTTTTCTGTAGTTACACTGTCGCTCGAGTTTTTTCTTCCCAATTGAGTAATGGAAACATTCTTCACCTTGGAACATAACTCTTGAATTTTGGTACATGTGTAATTTCTCACCTGGCAAAATTACTTGAGCTGTCTTTTTATCTAACAGGAAGAATTGTGCATTACAAGCCGTGTAACAGGTAACACAAAGTTGTTTTCTGTACATGTCTTTTTCTTCCAGTCCCAGTACAACCTGATTTCTTGAATAAAATCCTTTTATATTTTAAATGATTCTGCCATAGTTATAATAAAAGAATAAGTGAATGAATTGTACTACAAAGTAAGAGCAAAATTGCAATAAAAAAAAAATTATTGTTAGACATAATGATGATTGTAAGAAGTCCTGTTATTAGCAAATGATGTGGGGGTGTCAATTTGAACCCCCCCCCCCCCCCCTTCAGATCTCGGCCACAGATTGCGCGATCGCTGCGAAAATTTGCATGCGCATAGAGCCGGATGTAAACTACAAGACCGTATTGCAAAATTTTCAAAAAATTGATTTTTTATATTTTTTAAGTAATTAATTATGCAAATAAGTGTATGAATTTATGTTATCGCCTATAACTCACTTATAATAGCTAATAGAATGCTAATTTTTGGTGAAAATGTTCAGTTTGACATTTCTAACAATTATCTACAAAAAAATTTGCCGAATCAGAATCAATTTTTTATGTATTTTATTGTTTTGTGAATTTGTTATGTATTTCCTTGTTTTTCGGCCTTTTTTCTATTGTTGTTTTTTTATGAACTTTGTCGGGGACTCTTTTGCGATCATAAACAGCATAAACTTAATCCATTTCAACTAGTAAAAGTAAAAATAATCATACATTCATGATTTATGGCTGAAAACACAATTTGCATTGATTTTATGCATGAAATCACGTTTTTGAGCAATTTTGGGGCTGACGTGCATGTATAAAAAGTCACGCAGCATCGTAACGGTATATCCGATTTTCACGAAAATGGTCTCAAAAGATGCGCAAGACTTGAAAGTAAAAAGTCATTGAGCAACGCGGTCAAAAAAATTTGCGCGGCAGAGTAGTTGTGAAATTCGTCGAGGGGGGTCAATTTGACCCCCCCCCCCAAGTTAACATAGAGTTAAGTCAAACTTGTTCATATTGAAGGTTAGTGAAAAACTTGGTCTGTTATCGTAATATGTGATTTTGGTTTGTACAAAATATTTTTTGATTTTCCTGTCTTTCTGAATGCTACATGTTATCAAAAAATTGAAATTTTTTCTTTATTCCAGCTGTTACCTGAACTCAGTTGTACAGGTGCTTTGTAGTATTCCAGACTTTGTAAATAGGTGAGTTATTTTTGTTCATTTACACCTGCACCTCAAAGATCATCAGAATTGTAATGATTTCAGGTTGTCCGTTCTTTTATTGTATGTGCACAATATCTCCCTCCACATTACATTGTGTAGGTATTCCTGCATAAGTTCATATTATGAAAATTGTTATTACCATTTTCATGTTATTTGTGTGGTGTGCATACTTTTTCACAGTGTTCTTGTAAGTATTTGTGCACAATTTTTTCCATTAACGCTATCATGTAAATAATAGGCCTATATGATGACTTGTGAACATACTTGTATAATTGGTACGGCATGATGTTACTTTGCCAGCTAGAGCTGAATAGCTTTGTATTAAAAGATATTGATCTTGATTTATATAGGAAGAAAAAGTTTGTAATGATTGGGAACACTTGAAAATGTCTCAAGAACCAAATGAGTTGAAACCGATACCAATCTATACACAAACTGGGGTGTATATCTAGGCTGGAAATATTTGTCGTAAACTTGATTACTTGAGGACAAATGAGCATAAATATACGAGTGCTGAATTAAGTATGACCCTGATAGAATTTGAAGCCATGTAACGCTGCAATTTAAATAACAAATTTTCCTGTCACAGCGAAGACTGGTGGTAATTGGGTGAAAAAGAATTAACATTCGACCACAATACTTAAAGTGTACCAATGCCCTAAAAATTAAATTTGTGTACAACTAGAATACACTACAAATAACCGCAATTCAGTTGTCCTAGCCCATGAAGTAATCCATATTTAGATAAATCGGATCATAATGTGTACAATATTCTGGCACTTGTGCTCCGCGCGTTTAAGTTCTGCTCCGTAAGCACCGATTTCTATGTGTGCGCGTTCTGGCTATACGCGTACATTTTGTTTTACTATCGAAGTTCAGTTTCGATATTGATCGATACACTGGGTGTGTGTGTTTATGATCAAAATGTTCGCAGACAAATTATCGATAGTGCGACCGATCGATTGATAGAATTGATTGATTGACTGGTCTATTGCAAGTCGTTTTTGTTTTAGCCTACTGTTTGAAATTTACATTCAAACTCCAATAAACAAAAATCAGAGTGATCACAAGTGTTAATACTTTGCAAAGAGCATATCACAAATATATTCTACATAGCAAATTCTATATAGCAAACAAATTATCCAGGGTATTGGTACACTTTAAACAGCAGAAACCTTGGACAGAGTTCTTCAATCTGGAATAGTTTTTGTCCCTAAATGATGACTACTTCCAATCATGTTATATTTTCCTTTGATTATGATTTGATCATTATTCCATTACCAGGTACCCCTCACAAGCAGACAACATTTTTGATACAGCTCCGTCAGACCCAACAACAGATTTCAACACACAAATGTGAGTAAACTGATTGTACTGGTCTGCCACATGGTCTTCTGTTTAAATTTAGCCCTTAGCTTTTGAAAGCTGTCATTGCTTTCAAAGATAAGGGGAAAATGAAAACAAACAAACAAAAAAGTCACTAAATTCAAAACTGTTATCCACTAGAGAATGTGAGGATTTCTGCACTTTTAGGGGTATAAACTAGTAATATTGACATTTTTGTTTAATCTCCTTGTTAACTAACAATATACATCAAGGTACTTGTAATATCATATGTGCACAATTTATGGTGGATTATGATTGGAAAAAAAGTAGGAATACAGCCTACAGAACTAGTAGCAAGCATCATCTTTGTGGAAAAGCAAAGGAAAACACTGACTGAAGTTTTGCTGATTATCGTAATCATGATCATAATTCTACCCTCTTTCTCCAACCCTTACCCTTATCTTAATTTTGATCCAATTACTAATTTAAATCGAACTGCAAGTTTTTAATGAATTTGAACTTCATGTACTTTCAATGCCATCCAGTAGAATAAGCAGAAACTGGATGCATGCTTTTAGCCAGCAAAAATTGTCTGTTGATTTTTGTTTTACTTGTTTTTTTCATTTAAAGTGATAAGCTAACATTGTGGAGCTTCAAATTAAAAAATTGTCAAACTTTGCGATCTGAGAAACATCCTAGAATACAAAAGTTTGGAAATTTATGCTGCCACTGGCAAGATATGAATGAATAAACAATTAGTACTCGGGGCGAGTAAAAAAATAGCCTAGATCCACACATAGTAAGTCTATGGGAGGAAATGGGCAGGTGATACCGGTCAACTTACGATTTTCACTTTTTTAAAGCACTAAGTATCAGGGCTTTATTTTTAGACCTTATCAAAGGCACTTGGAGCATGGAGGATTATGTAGCTCACATTTTTTTTAACTGTGGTAAATGTTAGCCAATGGCTTTAAGGAATTTGAAAGTTTTGATTATTTTTAATGTGTAAAATGCTAATACCAACATGTTGTACCATAATTTCAGGGCCAAACTTGGATATGGTTTGACCTCAGGGAAATACTCCAAGGAACCTAAGGCAGCTGAAAGTGGTGACACCACGGAAGATACGGTGAGTGACACAAAAAAACAAACAAACAAACAAAATCACTTCAGGTTTAAAGATTGTGTTTGGGATTTGCAAGTCCATTACTTCCCTTCATTATCAATACCAAACGGTAGTTTAGTACTTACAAATGGTGTGTTGAAAGTTGTAGATCCAAACGTCATGAATTTGTATTTTTATGAGAAAAACTATTAACAATATGTTACCAGAATATTGTTCTTTCTGCAAGTTTAAATTTTGCTCAAATTGGGAATAGCGGTTATGTGTATGTTCGCATGACCAGCGGAGCACACTGATTGGTTAAACGGCTAAACTCTGCGCGACCTTTAGCTAACGGCTGATCGAACAATTTTGGAACATCACTGTAAATTTTAACCCTAATCAGGCTGGGCTTTTTTGGCTATGCTATATCGGAGATTTCCTCCAAAACTATGTATTCTACCCAAAGGTTCTATGACATGTGTTTATTTAACTAATCTTCACATTGTGAACAACTTGAGCTGATTTGATTCATTTTGTTGTTTTCTGATGTACAAATCCCATACTCTGTCTTAAATGCTGTAAAGAACCAGGAAATTGTCCGAGATAGTATCCAAGGTGACTTGGATATGATGGGCTCTCCCTAACTGAAAGCTGTTCCTGCATGTGCTGAGGGAACAAAATTAAAAGAAATTGTATATATCGGGAAAGTGGGAGGTAGTGAAAAAGCATGTTAATATTTTATATCATTTCAAATTTGTAACTGTCGACTGTTTTCTTACCTCCTACAAATCATGCACCATAATTGGTATTTGGTCCTAAACTCAACTTTGTTATCCCTAACTAAGACTGTCTATTTTGGGAGATGATATGGCCAAGGGGGGTTGGGGGGGGGGGGGGCGTCTCAGGTTCCCCTTGAGATCTCGGCCCTTGACTGCACCATCACAATGAAAATTGGCATACCTGTCACCCATGACATAAAAGATAATAGACAAAATCATATGGTTAATTTTCTCTTTAAAATTGTTATTTCACTAACCCTATTTTAACTGGGCTATTTCAGATCAGGTTTTTACTGGGGGGGGGGGTCAATTTGACCCCACCTTCAGGTCTCGGCCGCCGATGGCACGATCGCTGCAAAAATTTGCATGCGCATAGAGCCGGATGTAAACTACATGACTGTTTAGTAAAATTTCCACAAAATTTATTTTCCTATTTTTTAAGTAATTAATTATGCAAATAAGTGCATGAAATTATGTTTTCGCCTATAACTCACTTACAATAGCTAGTAGAATACTAATTTTTGGTGAAAATATTCGTTTTGACATTTTTCACAATTATCTGCAAAAAAATTTGCCAAATTGAAATTGATTTCTTATGTATTTTATTGTTTTGTGAATTTCTTATGTATTTCTTTGTTTTTTGGACCGTTTGTTTTCTATTGTTTTTTGATGAAATTTGTTGGGGACACTTTGGCAATCATAAATAACATAAAATTAATTCATTTCAACCAGTGAAAGCAAAAATAATCATACATTTATGATTTTTGGCTGAAAACACAATTTCCATCGGTTTTGTACACGAAATCATGTTTTTGAGCAATTTTTGGGTTGACATGCATGTATAAAAAGCCGCGCAGCGTCGTAACGGTATGTCTGATTTTCGCAAAAACTTGAAAGACTTGAAAGTAAAAAGTTAGCGAGTGACGCAGTCAAAAAAATTTGCGCGGTGGTATGGTCGCGAAATTCGTCCCCCCCCCCCCCGTTAACATAGAGTTAAGTATTCTAATTTATGCTTGAAATCAAACTTGCTCCAAATATGCTATTTTTAGTGTAGAGACTTTTTGTAGTGTTCTTAGCAAATATACTTTAAAGGAAGTAAGATATTAGAATTGAACTCTAATGCATTTTATTTGTTTTGTTTTAAGTTTTTGGAATGACTTTGTGTGTTTTTTGACCTTTTGATTTTTGTTGTGTTTCGAAGGAAATTTATCGGTGACACTTTTGCTATCATAGACAGCATACATGTACATATAAAGAATAAACAACATTGCATGAGAGATGAAAGATGACATGAAACACTGCAGCAAAAGGTTCCTGCATTGAAGACATATGCACAAAATGTTAAAGCCGAAGTTTGGTTTGGGGATTTTTGTTATTTGATAAGCTTTATGCCCCAAAGTCATTAACCCTGCAAATAATAGATCCATGATTTTCTTTTTAAATTAGTTAATGAAAATCGTCGGGGGGGGGGGGGGGGACCCGAAGATTTTCACCATATTTTATATTTATAGCATCCAAAAGGCGTTAAAAGCTTTAAGGTTACATGTGTTATACCTTCATCTGAAAGAGCAGAACTCTGCTCTTTCAGATGAGTTATAGTACAGCCCCCCCTCCCGCCCCTCACCCATCTACACTCTATATTTTATCTAACTTTTTACCCTTCCATTTGGATGCATATTAAATATAGGCCAAAAATCTCGGGGGTCCCCCGAGATTTTTCATTAATTAATTTAAAAAAAAAACTAAAGACAAAAAAAAAGGTTATATGAGTTATACCTAATCTGAAAGAGCAGAATCTGCTCTTTCAGATGAGGTATAACACATGTAACCTTAAAGCTTTTTTAACCCTTTGGATGCATATAATGTAAGATATATGTCGAAAATCTCGGGGTCCCCTCGAGATTTTTCATTAACTAATAAAAAAAAAAACTAAAGACATTCAGAATCTATTATTGCAGGGTTATGACTTTGGGGCATAAAGCTGTCAAATAACAAAAAATCCCCAAAACTAAACTTGGCTTTAAGGGGGTGAGTGGCCTCCCAGGCATGAAGTGGAGAGCTTGCTCATCAATATTTGGAATGTGATGATAATTGTGAGATTTGATTCTAAAACTTTGTGTTGCAGGGAGGGTCAAAGAGGTATTGCCCCCAGATGTTTCAAAAGTCTTGTGGGAAGGGTCATCCAGAGTTCGCCACAAACCGACAACAAGATGCCCAGGAGTACTTACTACATCTATTCAACATTATAGAGGTCAGAAACTTGTTATGTTTATTCTTATATAAGAATTGAAGTGTGAGATAGAAGTAAAGCCTTTGTTAATGTGCCTTATGTTGACATCAATGTCAACAGAGTAATGGTTTGGGCATATGATGCACCATGTGCTACCCCGGGGTACCGTTGTACCCCAGTGTACCACATTGTGTAGCACCCTCTTGTGTCCAAAAATATATTTTCTTCGGTTTTGATCGTTGAGATCAGTGGTTATGATGCACAGGCTGCGCAAGTGCTCAACAAAAAGACATCAACTTATGAGAAGTGGGGTCAAAATGAAGCTAAAGTTGTTATTTTCACACTTCAAACATGACTTTTACACAGTTTTGTAACAAAGGGCACCGTGCTAAAAAAAAAAAATAAATGATTCAACGAAATGGCAGATTTCTATGTGGTACCCTAGGGTACCATTTATGTCTTCATATAGCAACACATTGACAGTCATGTTTCTTTTTACCCTTCTGCCTTCCCACATTCCTGCAAATCTGTGACTTCATACCTACATTCTTGCACCTACAGTATTTATTATAAGGGCCTCATGGGAATAAGTCAGTTACATGTATATGTGATCCGTCCCCACAAAGTGCACCATAACTGAGAAATGAGATAGTGTGTATTTCGTACAGTTTTAAAGTTGTGGCTAAAGTTATAAAATGATTTTTCAAGAAAGGACGAAGCAAACCCATTTAAAATACTATTCTCAAGTTTGGACCGTCACATTAGCCATTAGAAAAAGGGAGAAAAACAACCTTAAAGATGTGCTCATTCATGTGCAATGTCAAGAACTTATTCCTGTGTGGGGTATTGAAGGTAGCAAATCCTGTTGAAGCTATTATTGGATTAAGTAGAAATTTTGCATGTCTACTTCACACACATAATGGTACTATTCAGACAAGTTTCATTGTCTGACATGTCATAATCTGTAAGTTACAATTTGTTGTTTTACAGCATGGATTTGTTACATGAGGCCTAATTTCTCTGGCAATTTTTTGGAACGCAAGAAAAATCAAATTTTTCAATCATTGTTGGCCCTGAAATTTGGACAGACGACAGATACTTCTGAATGTATGGCTTTTCAGAAAGTCTTAAAATCCTCAAAGTAACTTTTCCACCCATCTTGACAATCTCATTCATTTCTGCAAGAAAGGCCATTGCAACTTAGAGTGTTTTTTTTTGTGGGGACAGGTTCCACATGCCTTTATGGGCTAACCTTTGTGTCTTCATTTAAAATAAAATGAAGTGAAAAATTGTGCAATGACTTATTAAGTAAAATAAATTGATTTCACCCTCTGTGTCTTACAGCGAAACAGTAGAGGAAAGGTTAACCCCTGTGACAGTCTCCAGTTTGAGTTAGAAGAGAGAATTCAGTGCTCCCAGTCCGGCCAGGTTCTCTACAAGAAACGAACAGATTACATCCTTGCTGTGCCTATCCCAATTGAAGCTGCTTCCAACCTTGGTATGTGCACCCATGCATGTAAACGGTATAAATTGCGTGCAAAGGCAGTAGACAGGGTTCAAAAAAAATGTTTGCCTATTATTTTTTTCAAACTTATTCAAGAAACGAAAATGTTTTAAGTCAAACGTTCATGCCTGAACTAAAGATATCTTGTGAGTTTATTCATTAAAACTGAAATTGTATGATATATCTATTCACAAATGCAATTTTTGACCTAAGAATTGCATACAGAGTCAAGCTACCACTCTTGATAAAGACTACGAACATATTGCCTCCAAATCCCTAAGCCATAAAAGTACACATTTTTGACCAATGTATATGAAGAAAATAAACATGATGTAAACATTTTTTAGAATTCATGATTAATTTATGACTTTATATTCCCTAGGTTAACCAAAGGGAAAACCGTATCATCATTAAACAAAGTTCTGTGTTTATCATTCAAATAGAAATTTTAGCTTGAACCAAATTTCCACTGTCTAATTTGGCAAAAAGGAGTCAATAACATCATCCATCAATGTTTTCAGATGAAGTCGCAGCCTATGAAGCCAAGAAAGCTGCCTTTGAGGCCAAGAAAGAGAGGATTGACCCCAAGGAGTTAGTCCGCCCCGCCCTCACCTTACAGGCCTGCCTGGAGGCCTTTGCGGCTGTGGAGACGGTGGAGGATTTCTACAGTGCAGCAATACAAGGCAAAACTACTGCTCTCAGGTACCTGACTTACCCTTTCATAACAATTACAATCTACGTAGACTTTGTGTGTGATAGTCCATGTGGGAATGATTGGGTTAAATTATACCATTTGCATGTGACAGTAGCATAGATCTGCTTCATGGATTTGGGGTTTTTTTGTGGGGAGGGGGAGAGATGGGGGTGGGTTGGATGATATCAGGTAATCAGGCATCATGTTTCACTTGTGAAAAATTTATGGTAATTAAGGTGACTACAAAATTTGTTAGAACAAAAATACTACCATACCTCTTGAAATAAATGTTAGGTGATTCTGAACCTAGTTGTAACATTTCTGAAGAGATATTTTTGTAATATTCATTTTGATAATAGTTGCAATTCTGTATTTTAAAATTCATTTTCTTGAATTGTGGGTGGGCAATGTTTGTAAAGCCCCC
This sequence comes from Eucidaris tribuloides, assembly GCA_001188425.1. Classification (NCBI taxonomy): domain Eukaryota; kingdom Metazoa; phylum Echinodermata; class Echinoidea; order Cidaroida; family Cidaridae; genus Eucidaris; species Eucidaris tribuloides. The sequence continues at coordinate 123,262 of JZLH01S0611181.1, forward strand.
CCCCCCCCTGGGGCAATGGTTTTCACGTAGTAGAAAACGGACGGAATTTTCAAGAATGACAACGTGAAATGGAAACTGAGTTTTCAAAATGGAAATCACCATAAATCTCTTTATTCTCCAAATTTTGATTTTTTTAAAGAAAAAAACATGACATTCATAACAGATATTGGAAAAGTTAACAAAAAAGCACAGAAACAGGGGCAAAACTATGTTTGTAATATTTGTATTATGTTTTATGTAAATGGAATTGTCATTTTTTTATGTATACATAGTGTGTGGCAAAACAGAATTTCCATTTTTCAGGCAAGTTGAGGTGGAATTCCAGATTTTTTAAAACGGAAAAAACTTTTTGTTGAAATGGAAAATTACTTCCCCTATCCCACCAAAAGTGAATGTGTGTGGGAAAGGGGGGGTGTATAACCCTATCCCACCCGCAGGATTTATATCCATGGCAAGTACAGGTCGTGACCGTCATGTCAACATCCATTTTGTGTCATGTCCTCACCAATCACCTGCTATGGTTTCAGTAAGCAGCTGTGAGATGTGACAGGACAGAGAGAAATAGAGCCTGGTCCCCTCCCCGGGACCTAGGCCTGGGCTACTTTTGGGTTGGTGGTCTAAGAGGCCAAAGGATCACTAATTAAGGCGTAGCCCGACACTTAACTCTCATCATGTTGAGCATTTTCAGGCATTGTCACATGAAGTAAGTCACTAGAAAAAGGTCCAGTATCAATTTGAAATAACTGACTTTCACACGTGTGTGGTGGGAAAAAGTGCTGGATTTTACCACATTTTAGACAAAATTGAAAATCTATTTATTTTGGGGGGATAAACTATACATTTGTTACAGATTTCACTGTCCTAATAGAGAGGAGGATCTTTAAAGTATAATTGATAGCTCATTTCTTCCAATCTTAACAATGGAATATGTGTTTTGGTGGCTGTACACTGCAGCAGATACAATCAAAACAAATCAGTCTTTCATACTGACCTGTATGAAAATTCAAATAAGTATTGCATTTACATTGTTAGATATTATGCCCTATTTGCGTATTTATGGTTTGAGATCATCTTCCATACTCATATAACAGTACCAATACAATGGCATGTAGACAACCCCAAGAAGTCTATTTTATGATGCAGCTTGTCTCATTTTACAACTAATTTTCATCTACTAGGTCTACCAAACTAGCCTCGTTTCCAGACTTCCTTGTAATTCAACTCAAGAAATTCATGTTAGGAGATGACTGGGTGCCAAAGAAATTGGGTAAGTTATTGGACTTCAAAGACTCTCTATGTTTTGCACATTTTGGAACTTATCAACCAAACAAGCTTAGATCGTTTATAATGTCAAGATTCACATAAATTTTCACCCTTCACAAAAGTCTTGGGGCTGAAAAGTCAGGTTTCTTGAAAATGAGGATGGATGTAGTTCAAACTGAACGTAATGAAGTAATGTGACGTGTCTCTCACTGAATTTGAATTGTACACAGCTGTTAAACTAGTTTGACTGCCAAACCTGATTCGTATATTTTTCTAGTGAGAACTGAATTCCTTTTGGTCAAAGCTTACAAGGTCAAAAACTCGTACCAGTGCAATTTAGACGATTGTCAAGCAATCTTTGCCACGGTTGGACTCTACCAAATTCAGAATTAGTATTGAAGAGCTACATCTGGTTTCTAAAAGCTTGACTACCGTACATAT
>JZLH01S0611191.1:14723-25087 GCA_001188425.1 Eucidaris tribuloides
TGTGTGTGTGTGAGTGTGTGTGTGTATGTGTGTGTGTGTGTTAACATTTGTGTGAATATGAACTATGCATGTGAGTGTATGTGTGTGCAATGTGCATGTATGTTTGTGTGTATGTGTTTAAATATATATGTGTTCATGGTTTATATGTATCAGTATGCATTTTTATGTGTACGTGTAAACATGTATGTGTTTGTGTACATGTAAACAAGTACATGTATGTTTGTGCATGTGTGTGTTTGTGTCTGTGTGTCTGCGTGTAGTATTAGAAAACGTGCGACTGATTTTGTTAAAGCGCTCGGTGCACTACGGCAGTTCAGCACATCCTGTTGGGTAAGGCAAAACAGGATGCCGCTGGTTACGCAGCTAGTGGGTTTATCAACCGGTGGATCTCTGCTAAACCCTTGGTCTAACCCTGTTCTGTTTGTTGGTGTTATTCAGATCTGTCATAACAAGTCGCAAATTGACTCCAGCCCTTGGTCCAGTTCCAAAAGGGCTGACAGTATTATTTTTACGTTTGGTCTCGCTCGTCATTGTCTAGCCGCTGGCTTGAAAGCAGTGGATTAGGTGTGCATCATTGTCTAATAGTGTGTGAACAAATTTGTGAATTTCTGCACGCATTTATCTTTGACGTGCAGTGTACGAAAGCATTTCAAATACGTGTACATTGGTCACGTTTGGATTTATGCTTTTCATTTGTTGGTACGTACTACATTTTCTACCTTGTGCATTTAACAGGTCTTTGGTGCCCTTAAATGCAGGGTGTCTCTTTTGCATGCCTAAAAATTAACATTGTGTAAAAATGCACTAGAGGAAAATACATAAGAACTTTGAGCAAAGCCTAGGGGTTAGAAGCTCAGTTTTATTGGAATTATAAGGACCATTAGAATTTGGTTTAAATAATTGTCTCCTAGAGACAAAAAAAAATCTTTGTATAGAACATGTAGCAATTGTTTTATTTTGTACATATGTCAAATTCTAGATAATTACTGATCTTGAGATTTCACAGGTCTACTCATCTTCCTCCATCTATAGATAACCTAAGGGGATATTTTGCTGTGCTGTGGAAAGGGTGCAATTGAGATTCCTGCCTGTAACGGTATGGATTTTTTGACAGAACTACTTCAGGAACCAGATCTTTGTAAGAGCAGAAAATTGGGTTGGGACTAAACTTGGGTACCATTGATAGAACAGACGGGTTTGGTATGAAGAGCACTGTACCTGAGTACCTCTTTGTCCATTGTGTCTGGGGGCAATCTCAGGGCATAACAAAAGATGATGCTAGAGTATAGTTGATATTTGAAGTTATCTTTGAACAAAAACATTGCATAAATTAACTAAACATCTTTTGCCACGGTCATGGATTCCCCCCCCCCCCCGACATACTTCATAATGTGCTTATGGAAATTCATATTAGAGGGTTAATAAGGAAAGTAGGAAACTATTATTGTAATGTGTAGATTTGCTTGATACTTCATTTTTGATTTGTATTTTGGCTAGAGCTCACAGAATGAGTTCGTTATTGATTTTCATCATCAGTGTCATCAGCAGCGTATCTGTTGAGATTTTGAGCTTGAAAATACATGTAGACCATTTCATGAAAATATTCATATTTTATACTGCACATTTCTCAAATAAAAGTTGCTTTGACAACACCAAGGCCAAATTGATGTGTGAACAGAGTTTTGCCTGACTTGATGTACATGTACATGTAGCAACAACAAATGTTGCAAAATGAAACATGATTAAGTGCAAGGTTGAAGCTTTAAAAGGCCAGGCTTTTCTTGAAATTTTCTTAAGAAACATTCATAAATTGGACAACCTGTGAAAGTTCCAAAGGTATGTTGGTATACAAGATCCAAGGTATATTAAGACATAGTTGTATGATGCAAGTGTAGCATTACATAGCGTCATTTTGTCACCCACTGACCATATAAATTTGTTAACTTTTTTTCATTGTGATCTCATAGCTCTACAACAATGCATTACATAAGCAGTATCGATACTACCCCGTAGTTTGGTAAATACAAATTTACGGTATCTCATGTTGTCCAAAACATGATGTCATGCATAGGGCAATGCGTGACTTATCTGATGATCTTCGATAGTAATTGGTGTATGTACATGGTGCAAACTTCGTTTAGGAATTAAATGATAAATGGACACATGTAGCTGTCCTTATATGGTGAGACCACGCAAGGTTCTTTCCTCGTGCCATCATTTGATGGTAGTAGGTGTATTGTAAACAGCGTACAATATCAGTCATAGTATTACGAACGTAATGCAACTACTACCCCTACAACCATGAAGTGCTGAACATTGTTAATGTAAAAACGAACATACTAAGACACCTTTTTGAGTGGTAAGTATATTATTTTTTCCCTCAGATGTGTCACTGGCACCCACCCTCCCTCCCCCCCCCCCAAAAAAAAAGAATGGAAAAGTGTTAGATCGGGAATATTATTGTGGGGATATTAATGATGCTGAAGTGTTACAACGTAAACTCTACGAGGAAAATTGAGTTCTCTTTGCAGTTTTGATGGATTCTTTCATAATTTGTGAATGATAAAATATGGTAGTCCTTAGCATCTTTCTTGGGGGGGGGGGTATCTTTATCCTTTCTATATTAAGAGGAGGATCACTGCCAATAACTAGCAATGGTTCTCAATAGTCTGTGGCACCCTCTTTGTTTCCTTCATAATTTTGTAGTCTTTCAGCAAATATTTTGGCAACTTCGATAAGGGGTTAGTCGGGTAGGGCAGTCTAAGCCATATCAGATACATGCAGAGTTGGAAATTCTTGTACTAATTGTATTCTAATATAAAGTTGGCAAACATTTGAAGCACTAAAAATACTTGTCATTTTGGAATGAAGTTACAAGAATGATCACAAATATGCACATGTTCCAGATGATTGAAAATGTCTGAATATTAATTTTGTTTTAAGTACTGGACTATCCTATCCAAAGTATGGAGTACTTGTACACTGTACCATACATCTCTTATTGTCAGAGATGCCACATTTCCGGATATCTGGAATTTTCCGAAAATATGAAATTTTTCTGTAATATCCAATATTTCTGGACATTTCTGGATTTGCTAATTTTTTTTCGTAAAAGAAAAGGGAAAGGATCTTTAGTGTGAACTTTAGAATTTTGTTATTATTCCTTTTAGTTGCAAATTCATAACAAAATTTGGGGGCTTCCCTGGGAAGATTTGCTAGTTTGTTTTATCCTCGGGCTTGGTCGCTCCGCTCTCTTGCACGTGGATTTCAGGAAATTTGGAGCACTCCCTGTGGCATTTCTCTGTTGTAAAACTTCTCCCTGTCTTTCAAAGGTCCACTGTGATGGTAGTATAAAGAATACCGTGTTTTGATTCAAAATTTGTATCACCTAAGTCAAAAGACGGCGCTATTTCATTCTACCTTGTCATTGGATCTTTATCTTTGGTCGGTTGTTCACCAAAAGGGCCTTAAGATATGTTCTGGACAGAAGGGCCTTAACAGTAAATTTTCTCTGACTTGCGAAATATTGCCTATTTGATATTTGCACTCATCAGACTGACAGAAGGATCTTAAAATATCACACTACTTTGATTTGATGTGAAACGAGCCAATGGTTTTCAAGTTATAGACTATTTAGTGTTAAGGCCCTTCTGCCGGGAACATATGCTAGGGCCCTTGTGCTGGACAACCAACACTTCATCAATCATGTAAAAAATGAGCCATGGCTCATGTTGCAGACAAATCCTCACAATCTCTCATGAAATCCTGCCTAGAATCCTTGCTCTCCACTGTGTCATTCCTTTTTTCTTGGAACTGGCTTTGGTGGGGCTTCCTCTGTGGCGGGCGGCGCCTTTTTGTTGTCTGTTTGAACATGAAGCTTCCAGAATATGTTGTTTGAGAGGGAACATGATAGGGTCTCATGTTGTTTAGCCAAGTAGTGAACTTTGAGATTTAAGCAGTCAGACACAGTGTGCATACTGCCATGGATCCTGTAAATAGAGAGGATGCTAGTGTTTACCAATGTGTACCGATTTCTATGAATCTTCACGTAAGACACGTATCATCAATGATTTTAGCTTTATTTATTTCACATAGGTGTGAAATCAAGAAGATATCCTTTGAAAGGAACATTCTTATTTTGTAAAGGTGATGCAGTTAGTTTTACGAGAATTTTTGGTCTCTGATTGAAGTTGTGATTTATGAATTTGGGGAAATCTCTGAAATTGCAAATTACACCTCTGATCTGATCAATAATGAATTTGATTGTATGTCTCATTAAAGTCAATTAAAACTCTTAGATCACCTTCACACTCACAAAATACGAGTGGTAGAAATGCTCTTTTTATTAATGTAAGAAACTAAGAATGTTTTTAACTCGTAACGTGCTGAAGTCGCAGATCTGCACCAAGTAATACACATAAAGTCCATAGAAGTTCAAATTCTCTGGCATGTTAAGAGTTAAAGAGAGTGTGCAGATGATATCTCATAAAGGAGCTTGGTGCCAATTGCATAGCTACAACCAAAGCAGCTTGAAAGAGTACATAGCTGGGAGTGAGTTAATAAACCTTTGATGAGTTTGATCCAGGCTGAACATATACTCCCTATCTACAGAACATGTGCCACGCCCCTTTCTCCAGATTGTGAGATCTGTAGAGTAATCTAGTGTTCTAGCTTGTTCTGAAGTGTGATGAGCTGTTTGACATTTTCAGAGATAGATGAACTGTTGACCATTGAACTGACAGATCTGTGTCTCAAGTCTTGTCACTCCTGGGGTTGGGGGTGGGGTGCGAGGGTTGGGGGAGGAAGTACCTCTTCATCCATCATGTCTGGGGGCCATCTAAGAGCAGATATTATTTCTGTGATTAGCCGCTTGACATTTTCAGATGTAGATGAACTGTCGATCACTGAACTGACAGAACTGCGTCTCAAGTCATGTCGCTCGTGGGGGTGGGTGGAGGAAGTACCCTCTTCTTCCACCATGTCCGGGGGCCATCTAAGAGCAGATTTTCTTTCTGTGATTAGCCGCTTGACATTTTCAGAGGTTGATAATCTGTTGACCACTGAACTTAAGATCTGCGATTCCAGTGTTGTCACTCGTGGGGTTGGGGGTGGGGTGGGGTTTATGGAGGAAGTGGCAAAGGAGGTTGGAGGGTAGGTAAGGTCTGACCTTATTTGTCAGGGGCCATTGGAACCAGCACCAATCCTGATGTACGTTTTGACCAGATGTGACAATTTTATGCTTAGCTGTTAAAGGTATTGGCTAACATTTACCACAGTTAAAAAAATCTGAGCCACATGATTCCCCATGCTATCAGTGTCTTTGATGAGGTCTAAAAATGAAGCCCTGAAAAAATTGTATTTAAAAATGATTATTTAGTGCCTTAAAAAAGTGAAAGTTGACCAGATTCACTTGCCCATTTCCTCCCATAGACTTACTGTGTGTACACCTAGGCTATTAAAACTCGCCCCGAGTTTTAATTGTTTATTCATGCATAACTTGCCATTGGCAGTGTAACTTTCCAAACTTGTGTATTCTAGGGTGTTGAATTCTCCATTTGAACACTACAATGTAGTTCAGATATCAAAGTTTGACAATTTTTTTAAATTGAAGCTCCACAATGTTAGCCTATCACTTTAATTCTCAAATTAAAAATGTAGTTTAATGTAACCCCCAATGTCCACTTCAGTCAAAATTGAGAAATTAAAGAACTAACCTGTTCAAGATGGTTTGATTTTGCATTGACACGCATTTCCCATATACCTCGTGACAAGATATCTTTTCTCTAGTCTTCAACGGGTTAAGTGGTCATACTGCCCCCTTATGTTATGCGGATGGCCTTTATTCCCATTATGCATAATTTCTTCTTTTAAAATAGACACGCTTGCAAATTTCTCGTCATGTAAATTGCATGTTCTTTATCTGGCATAGGGAGTGGTATGTTGTTTGTTACAAAGTGCAATACTGTAGGTGAAATTAAAATAAGGTGAAATTCAAGTACAAATTTCTCTGTATGAAAACAGTGAAAATATATTGGGAAATCATGGTGGATTAATAGAGATTTTTGGAAAACTGGTGGTGGGATAAATCATGTCAGATCGTGATACAAATACCACTCTAATGTAAATTCTGCAATTAGCGTAATTGGACACTTTCATTTACATATATGTAGATCATGTGACAATTCAACATTTCTCATTGCATATTCAGGGATGTTATAATGGAGTGTGTGTGTGTGTGTGTGTGTGTGGCGGGTGGGGGGGGGGGTGGTATGCTGTTTGAATGTATACTGTAAATCCAGTTGTTGGTAATTCTCCGTGCTGATCAGATCCAGTATTCCATTAGTTTCAGCCATTCTAACTCCGTACTTCCTAGAAGAATTGCATAGCAGAATGATCAGATCTATAGTTAATGATGATTTACAATTAATCATTAAATGTTGCGTTCTTAAACAGGGATTTGCATCATCTCCCATGCTGATAACTAAATGAATACCATACTGAAACTAGTGACATCACTGCACTGTGTGTTCGTGGAACAATGAATCACTTGACATGGGAAAAGGGGGGAAATGTTTATTATTTTTAGACCTTATTTCTCCACAAAACAGGAGGATTTTCAATTTGGGATTCTCTCTTTGTGCAGGTTTTACTGTACATGTTTTTGATGTATTCAACTTGGCTATTCTTGACTTGGGACGGGGTGGGTTTAAATTAGTATGCATGTTCTTACAGTCTGTAGAGTAAAGGACAATTTCATTGTTATAAAATAAGGTCATGATGGTAATTAAATTCTCACTTATAGATAATTGTTTATTGTTATTCACCAAAATAGTTTCCTGGAGTGTACCATGTACAGTAGGTGTACAAAAATTGATTGGTAAAATGCCAGTAATTGAAATGCACTTGTCGACATTTCCTGTTAAAGATAGAGTTTGGGATTTGCACGCCAGAAAATGGCAAAATGAATGAAATCAGCTCAAATCGTGTGCACAATGTGAAGATTTGTACAGTGTATAAATAAACACCTGGTATAGAACCTTTGGGTAGAATACGTAGTTTTGTTGAAAATCTTGACAGTTAAATTTCAAAATTTGCAAAGTGACAAGCACCTTCCTTTAGTTCCAAATTTGTCTGATGGGCTGATAGCCGAAGGTCACACAGAGTTCGACTGTTAAAACCATAGCAGTGTACGTAGTGGCCCACTGCCCATCAGCTGGTCATACATATCGTGTTCTGCAATTTGAGCAAAATTTAAACTCACGGAAAGAACAATATTCTGGTAGCATATTGTTATGAGTTTTTCTCATAAAACAGTAAGTTTGTGACGCATTTATCTCAAACTTTCAACACACCATATAGACCTATAAGTACTTTACTACCATTTGGTAATCATAATAAAGGGAAGTGATGGACTTGTAAATCCTGAAATGATCTATCTTTAAATGTTTGTTTAACACTCCCTTCTTTTGTGTCTTTGTGGGTACGATTATTCATTATTGTCTAGACAATATATTTCAACCATGGACCCTACTCCATGTTTCAACCATATATGGATTCTAAACAGATTGATAATAAATCAGACCATCCTATTCTTGGAAATTAGTTCCTATATAATTTTCTAGTTCTAGAAATGTCAAGTTCAAGGAATGTCAGTGGGCATTTGTGGTTAGAACAACAGGTAAGTGACATGAATGTCCTGTAATTGAAGAATAAAAGGAAGACAAACGTACCAGTTTTGACATGTTCAGTGAGGTCGGAAATGTCATTTTGTTCTGTGTTTCTTCCGTGGCAGTGCCACAGTGGAGTGGGGGGGGGGATGGGGGTGGCTACTAAGACTACCCCATCCCCATTTTGTCAAAGTATTGAAAATAACATGGATTTTACCATTTGTTAAAAAAATTTTGCCCCCTCCCGCTATTGTTGTTCATTCGGCTAGTAAAATATGTTTTTGGCAGGCACAAAATGGTTTTGGTTGACGTCGGCCTCCTGCCCCCACTTGTTGGATAGTGTTTGGCTTGTAATTTGTCAGGTAAAAAAAAATTGGGCGAGCAAAAAATGATCTTGGTCGTTGTTGGCCCCCTGCCCCTGCTTGTTGGATGATGTTTGGCTTGTAATGTGTCAGGTAAAAAAAAAATGGCAGGCAAAAATGGTTTTGGTTGTCGTCCGGCAACCTGCCCCACCCCCCTCCCCGCTTGTCGGATGATGTGTTTGGCTTGTAGTGATGTTTTGGTTGTAATTTGTTGGGTACAAAAATTTTGGCGGGCAAATAATGGTTTTGGTCATCTTCGGCCCCTGCCCCACCCCGCTTGTCGGATGGTGTTTGGCTTGTAATTTAGCAGTTAAAAATTTTTTTTGGTGGGCAAAATTTTCCTGAAAGATTTTTTGCCCCTCCTAATATTTTACCCTGGCACCGCCCCTGTGTTCCTTGCATACTGTAAAGTGTAAACCAATAACTACAAAAACAAGACATTGTGGAAGGAATCGGGTATTATTTTCTTGCATCTTCAATACTTCCTGGTGGTGTGAAGAATGCATTGAAGCCACAATACAAAAGATTGGCCTATAAAGCCACATTGGTCAAAATGAGGATTACTTTTGTTATGACAATTCTTTTCCTGGTACACCAGTGACCACAAAATAACTTAATATGTTTATGCAAGCTACCTTGTTAGACCAAATAATGCTGGGTAATGAAACTGAAGATGTGATATAACTTAATTGTGTTGATGGCCCGACTTTGTCATGGAATGATTACTGAAATATTTGTATGAGTTACCTTTCAGATTATGTGTCTTCTGTGTTTGGTATCAGATGTTTGATCAGATGTTATTTTTAACTTTTACCTAAAAAAGTGCAGTGAATATGCAGTATGAAAGGATTATGTGAAATTTCTTGACAATTGTGCTTGTGATGTTTATATTATTGAAATATGTTAAATACTATTATTTTAAATTGTATACTGGTAGCTCTATATATTTTACTGTGTGTGAACATCAGTTTTATTAAGCGTTTTATACCAATATCCCGCCTCAAAACAACAGGCAATAACAACAGCAACAACATGAAACCTTTCAGCATAATTGTCAAAGATCAGTGCAGTGGAGGTTTTTAAAGTTTCCGATACTTTGTATTTTTAGAAATCATTATTTTTTGTACCTCTGAAATTTGTGGTGGTTTAAAATATGATTGCCCATTCTGTGATGTGTGCATGTTGAAATTATGTTTAAGGTGTTATGTAGTTGTGGACATTCTAGGTTCATATAATTTAAAGGCACTGTATAACAATGTTTCCCGTTGTTAAAAAATCTGAGGGCTACATATCCCATGCTCACTAAGTGTCTTGTATACAGTCAAAAATAGAAGCCCTGAAAAATTGCGTGTAAAACAATCATAAGGCTTAAAAAGTGAAAATCATTGAGAGACCATCCAGTTTTCTGCCATAGACTCTGTGTTGCAGAATTTCCTATCGCCGGAAGCGATATAAAATAATGTCCAATTTGTATGACTATTGACTAGTGACAGCAAAATATTTCAAACTTGTTGGTCTAAGGGTGTTTATCATTGTCATTCAAACACTGTCAGATAGGTCAGATATGCAAAGTTCGACAATTTCTTAACGGTCTTCCACGTGTTATATAGTGTGTCTTTAAATTTTACTCAGATCTTGCCAAGACAAGGGTAAAGCTCCCCAATGCTAGGTGTGAAGTTTAAATGTTGTATCTGTAGCGTATATTTAGATATATTGCCTTAACCTTCTATAGAAAGGGGAATCAACCAAGAACTCTTGCCTAGAATTTTGTTAAAGAAGAAAATAAAAAAAGGCACACCCAGTTTCCAATCCAAACTTCAATCTTGTCAGAAATAATAATGCCAGCAATAATTTTTCTTAATCCTTGACCCATTTTAGGTGTAAAATAATTGGATCACGGTGAGGGCAGTAGGGTAGTGGCAACAGTTTTCAGTCGAAGTGAATAATCTTAGAACTATCCCTGTATCTAAGCCTGTTTCAACAAATTGTATTCGTAATCATACCCACATATGGTGTACACCGTGAACTTGAACTGCTTTAGTAATGCAGCACAGCCCCTCATTCAGTGAAGCTGTGTGTTATGTGGGTGTGTGTGCTTGTGTGTGTGTGTGTGTGTATTCATCAGTGTCTGTGAGTGAGTGTCTGTGTGTGTGTGTGTGTGTAGATGTTAACACAGCCTTTATTAGTCATACATGTAGTAAGTATCCTTTTTGCTGCGCTGCTACCTCTCCTGTTGTACAGCTGCAATCACTGAGTGAGTCCGTGCAGTCAGTCAGTGCATTGGTGCGTAGAGCTTTTGGGAAACTTTTACACAAGATATAAATACAGGCTTGTG
>JZLH01S0611191.1:55484-68174 GCA_001188425.1 Eucidaris tribuloides
GTATCTTGTTTGGGGAAATAAATATAAGAGATTATGAGAAATAAATAAAATTTTGAATAAAAACTGTGATGTGTACAAATAAATACCTATGGATTGCACAAAGATATAATCAGTTTGTAAGTCTGGCTTTATTTCGCGATGCGTAAATTTCTGAAGGTTGTGAAAGTGTGTGTGTGTGTGTATGTGTGTTTTTATGCATGTGTATGTGTGTTTTTATGCGTGTGTGTGTGCTCAGTTATGGAGGATTGGTATGGTGTAGGTCCACGGTTAGACTGTAGTTAATCACACACATACACATTTCATCCACAATTACCATCCAAAAATTCTGGTGTGTATGTCTTCTGTATGTAATAAAAAAATCCAATCATGAAACAAAAAGGGAAGGGTCCACGTTTGTTGGTCTATATAAATAGGTGTATTTGTGTGCGTATGTTAATGCCGTCAATCGCGGACGAAAGTCTGACACTCCACTATCAGACCGCGGACGATGTCTGAACCGAGGACGGTCCATGGTTCATAACCTAGTGCAAACGATTGCAAATTTAAAAAGCAATCGTTTGAGGGCATTATCATTTTTTTTTTTTTTTACTGTGCACAAAATTTTTGTATACACATGGGTGTCCCCGGTTGGAACCGAGTGTGTCCGCGGGTGACTGTCGAATATCACACACAAAGGTCCTCATTTGCATATTATTAATCAATTAAAAATTACGTCCTCGATTGATGGCAAAAAACCTGTGTGTGTGTGTGTGTGCGCGCGCGCACGTGTGATATGTATGTAAGTGTGTGTGCTTCTTGAACTGCAATATACATTGCAACTGCAATCAAGGATGCATAATTATATGACCATGTGAAAAAGGACGGATATCTACAAAAGGATGTCTTTGGTCGGACATTTCCCCACACTTATCACTGGAGTAACAATTGCAACATTTCCGTGAATCTTGGGGAATTTTTGTAAAAGTGCAATACCGCTGCATGGTTGGCGTCATGGCTCAGTGGGCAAGACTTCAGTTTCTCGACCTAGAGGTTCGTGGTTCAAATCCACACTGGGCCATGGCGGTTGTGTTCTTGGTTAAGGCATTTAATCCCCATTACCCCGTCCCTCGGATAGGACGTGAAGCCGGAGGTCCCGTGTTGAGACAGATACACCTCAGCACGTAAAAGAACCCACATACTTCATCAAAAAGAGAAGGGTGAAAACCTGGTGTTGTAGTCGCATATCCATATGCAAACTACACGGGACTGGATGCCTGCGGGTATTAAACAGTGATTAAGTTTGCTTTTCTAGTCCCTGTCATCCGAAATGATGACAAAGCAATAATAATGAGGACTCGTGAGGTCACAAACCCTTTGCAAAAGCGAAATTAATTTATAGCTAATTAAAATCTGTATTGTTCTCTTTGATTTGTGGAATACTACAGCTTTTGTGTGGTATCTAATTACACCCAAGGGTTCATACATGCTTCACTAGTAGTGTTGTCGTCTGTTATTAATCTTTAGAACCAGGGTATAGAGGAATGTATTTGATTGCAGGGAATCTCATTTGCACCCCTCCCACCACAGCACAGACAAACATCACTCATGCCCCGAGGCTATTTATGAAGGACATGTCTGTGAAATCGGACGATCAGTACCCCGGTAATTACCAAGAATTTGACAAATGCACACAAAACAATTGCTGTTTAGTGATGTTCTACGCTAGGAATATTTGTCTCAACAAGAAATTCAAATCAAAGTCTAACGTTACTATAATTCTAACTAAAACTTTATTCTCTAGCTCCCTATACTTTGCCAATGGTTCTTAAAGACACTACAGTGCACTCTCGTTATAAAGAACACTGATATAACAAAATTTCATTATAAAGAAGTAGAATCTCTGGTCCCATATCTTGGATTTCCTTTGTATGTTATTGTTTTTAAACCCAGATATAAAGAAATTTCGTTACAACAAACAAATTTGATGGGTCCCAGGGACTTCTTTATATCGAGAGTGCACTGTATATAACATTGTGGAAGCCTTATTTAAAAAATTGTCAAACTTTGCTATCTGACATATCTGGTTGTGTTTGGATGGACAAATAAACACCCTAGAACACAAAGCTTTAGAGAGTTATGCTGTCATTTGTAAAATATGTACAGATCAAAATCAGCACATGAATTTATTCTCAGCTGATAGAAAATTCTGCTATGCAACAGTCTATGGAGGAAAACGGGAATGGTCGCTCAAATGATTTTCACTTTTTAGAAGCACTTAATGATCGTTTTAAACTGCAATTTTTTCAGGACTTCATTTTCAGACCTTATCAGAGACACCGGTAGCATGAGAAATCATTTAGTTAAGATTTTTTAAACTGGAAACAGTATTATACGATGCCTTTAAATGGTATTTTCTTCTGTACAACAGAGCATTCACAGAGTGTTAAATTTTAGGCATGCAAAAAAGATGCACCATCTTCAATTGTGTAATTGAGATCAATTGTCGTGCATTTGCCTTCACCTTCTCCCCAATAGAAAAGTTTACTGACTTATTCAAATTTGATGCATACCTTTTAAACGAGTTATCCCAAACAACCCGAGATCATGCCCAAAGCTTGCCCAACCTAGCAACATAAATGTATGCAAGTTGGATTCCAAGCATTAAAATGTATTCATTAAACAGGTTTATACAATAGCTTATTACTAGGTTTTTTAAGGAAAGCAAAATCCATAAATGGGGTCTTTTATGCCAAATTCTTTCAAAATTCCTGCTCGTGTCACTATTCAGGAAATTTCATTTTCTTCATCACATTTGAGGTGGAATCTAGCAATTTGACAAAGCACACGCACTCCACGACATACAACCATCTCGAAAAACAAAATACTTGACAAAATATGACACAATCTCGGATGTCAATTCTTTTGCAAAGTTCATTCTATTTTTATTATCAATTTATCAATGACAGACATGTGCAATACATAAATAAAGCTACTCTTCGGAATACAAAGAATAGTACAGTACTACAGTGTAGGAACAAAACTATACTGTGAGATTAATTTACACAGGAAGAAAAAAGGTGCCATAATATGTTCCACAAATACGTACAGCTTTCACACAAAGCAGCTGTCATATATGTATGATCCCAGCATTAATATCTAAAATACATTATTCACATTATGTGCTACAATAACTTTATACCCTGATAAAAGTAAGACAGAGTTAGAAACTCCAGAAAATATGTATTTAGGAAGAATCAACGGTATTTATATTTACTTTGATACACAAGAGCTAAAATTTCACTCAAATTTCCAGAAGAATTGCCTAGTTGCACAAGCATGATGTTTTGCTAGTTTGTGACATACTATTATTTTAGTTGTGTGTTTATCGAGTCTAAATTGTTGATACGTGTACTAAAATCATATCAGAATATTTGGCAAGAAATCACTATTTCCTACATACTGCGGCAAAATTGCCCAAATATATTTAATATCCTAATTTCTATAGATTTCAGATTTTAATATTTTTGATACACATGAAATAGAAACACACATTTCACTGTGAAGAAAAATGGAACCCATTTTTAATACAGTATATTTATTGGGTTCAAGAAAACAAATCGATACAACTTCAGCAGGATTGTGCAACACATGGTATTCACCACGACCATAAGAGTGAAAAGTATAATGGATGGCTTGCAACATGTATTGAACTTTTCAAATACACGTTGTCCTCCATAAATATTTAATACTGCTAAAATTTGGTAAAACTGCATAAAATGTGTTGACAAAAATCTAACCTCCTTCCAATGATGAATATCACTACAGGCATAAATTCAAATTTATCATTGGTGTCTTATGGAGAAACATTTTTATACTAATTTTCATAGATGACAAGTTGAAACCCAACATGATAAACTTTTAAAGTTGATATTCATAGGAAATTGGGGGAAATAAAATATAAGAGATTATGAGAAATAAATAAAATTTTGAATAAAAACTGTGATGTGTACAAATAAATACCTATGGATTGCACAAAGATATAATCAGTTTGTAAGTGTGGCTTTATTTCGCGATGCGAAATTTTCTGAAGGTTGTGAAAGTGTGTGTGTGTGTGTATGTGTGTTTTTATGCATGTGTATGTGTGTTTTTATGCGTGTGTGTGTTTGTGTGTTTTTATGCGTGTGTGTGTGCTCAGTTATGGGGGATTGGTATGGTGTAGGTCCACGGTTAGAATGTAGTTAATCACACACATACACATTTCATCCACAATTACCATCCAAAAATTCTGGTGTGTATGTCTTCTGTATGTAATAAAAAAATCCAATCATGAAACAAAAAAGGGAAGGGTCCACGTTTGTTGGTCTATATAAATAGGTGTATTTGTGTGCGTATGTTAATGCCGTCAATCGCGGATGAAAGTCTGACACTCCACTATCAGACCGCGGACGATGTCTGAACCGAGGACGGTCCATGGTTCATAACCTAGTGCAAACGATTGCAAATTTAAAAAGCAATCGTTTGAGGGCATTATCATTTTTTTTTTTTTACTGTGCACAAAATTTTTTTATACACATGGGTGTCCCCGGTTGGAACCGAGTGTGTCCGCGGGTGACTGTCGAACATCACACACAAAGGTCCTCATTTGCATATTATTAATCAATTAAAAATTACGTCCTCGATTGATGGCAAAAACGTGTGTGTGTGTGTGTGTGTGTGTGTGTGTGTGCGCGCGTCACGTGTGATATGTATGTAAGTGTGTGTGCTTCTTGAACTGCAATATACATTGCAACTGCAATCAAGGATGCATAATTATATGACCATGTGAAAAAGGACAGATATCTACAAAAGGATGTCTTTGGTCGGACATTTCCCCACACTTATCACTGGAGTAACAATCGCAACATTTCCGTGAATCTTGGGGAATTTTTGTAAAAGTGCAATACCGCTGCATGGTTGGCGTCATGGCTCAGTGGGCAAGACTTCAGTTTCTCGACCTAGAGGTTCGTGGTTCGAATCCACACCGGGCCATGGCGGTTGTGTTCTTGGCTAAGGCATTTAATCCCCATTACCCCGTCCCTCGGATAGGACGTGAAGCCGGAGGTCCCGTGTTGAGACAGATACACCTCAGCACGTAAAAGAACCCACACACTCCATCAAAAAGAGAAGGGTGAAAACCTGGTGTTGTAGTCACATATCCATATGCAAACTACACGGGACTGGATGCCTGCGGGTATTAAACAGTGATTAAGTTTGCTTTTCTAGTCCCTGTCATCCGAAATGATGACAAAGCAATAATAATGACTTGTGAGGTCACAAACCCTTTGCAAAAGCGAAATTAAATTAGCTAATTAAAATCTGTATTGTTCTCTTTGATTTCTGGAATAATACAGCTTTTGTGTGGTATCTAATTACACCCAAGAGTTCATACATGCTTCACTAGTAGTAGTGTTGTCTTTTATCTTCAGAACCAGGGTATAGAGGAAAGTATTTGATTGCAGGGAATCTCATTTGCACCCCTCCCACCACAGCACAGCAAAACATCACTCATGCTCCGAGGCTATTTATGAAGCATATGTCTGTGAAATCTGACGATCAGTACCCCCGGTAATTACCAAGAATTTGACAAATGCACACAAAACAATTGCTGTTTAGTGATGTTCTACGCTAGGAATATTTGTCTCAACAAGACAATTCAAATCAAAGTCTAACGTTACTATAATTCTAAATAAAACTTGATTTTCAAGCTCCCTATACTTTGCCAATGGTTCTGGTATTTTTTTCTGTACAACAGTGTTAAATTTTAGGTTTGCAAAAAAGATGCACCATCTGTAATTGTGACCAATTGTTGTGCATTTGCCTTCACCTTCTCCCCAAATGCAAAAGTTTACTTATTCAAATTTTATGCATACCTTTTAAACAAGAGTTATCCCAAACAACCCAAGATCATGCCCAAAGCTTGCCCAACATAGCAACAACTAATGTATGCAAGTTGGATTCCCAACTTAAGTATTAAAATGTATTCATTACACAGTTTTATACTAAAGCTTATTTACTAGGCTCCCCAAGGAAGAAAAATCCATAAATTGGGTCTTTTATGCTAAATTCATATTCTTTCAAAATTCCTGCTTGTGTCACTATTCACGAAATTTCATTTTCTTTATCACATCTGAGGTGGAATCTCGCAATTTGACAAAGCACACACACTTCACAACATACAACCATCTCAAAAATAAATCACTTGACAAATATGAAACAATCTCAGATCTGCCAATTCTTTTGCAAAGTTCATTCTATTTTTATTATCAATTCATCAATGACAGACATGTGCAATACATAAATAAAGCTACTCTTCAGAATACAAAGAATAGTGCAGTACCACAATGTAGGAACAAAACTATACGGTAAGATTGATTTACACAGGGAGAAAAAAGGTGCCATAATATGTTCCACAAATACGTACAGCCTTCACAAAAAGCAGCTGTCATGTATGTATGATCTCAGCATTAATATCTAAAATACATTATTCACATTATGTGCTACAATAACTTTATACCCTGATAAAAGTAAGACAGAGTTAGAAACTCCAGAAAGTATGCATTTATGAAGAATTAACGGTATTTATATTTACTTTATTACACAAGAGCTAAAATTTCACTCAAATTTCTGGAGGAATTGCCTAGTTGCACATGCATGATTAATCCAGTTTTGCTATATAGTTTGTGACGTACCATTATTTTAGTTGTGTGTTTATGGAGTCAAAATTGTTGATACATGTACTAAAATGATATTAGAATATTTGGCAAGAAATCACTATTTCCTACTAACACAGGCAAAATTGACCAAATATATTTAATATCCAATTTCTATAGATTTCAGATCTTAACATTTTTGATACACATAAAAGTACACACACACATTTATCTATGAAGAAAAAATAAAACTACATGTAGTTTCAATACTGTATATTTTACTGGATTCAGAAAAACAAATCAATACAACTTCAGCAGAATTGTGCAACACAAGGTATTCACCAAGACCATAAGAGTGAAAAGTATTATGGATGGCTTGCAACATGTATTGAACTTTTCAAATACATGTTGTCCTCCATAAATATTTAATACTGCTAAAATTTGCTAAAGCTGCTTAAAATTTGTTGACAAAAACCTGTTTGATTTAACCTCCTTCCAATGATGAATATCACTATAGGCATAAATTCAAATTTATCATTGGTGTCTTATGGAGAAACATTTTTATACTAATTTTCATTGATGATAACTTGAAACCCAACAAGATAAACTTTTAAGAATAGTATCTGCACTTTCATAATATCTTGATAAAAAATGATTACTGGTAAAGAATTCTTAACAAAATAGAGTGATGGAGAAAAGGCACTTGGCAAAAAGATACTAAAGTACTAAATACTGTGATTTATATTGTACTTATATTTCTAGTGCACATTACAAAGTCCCATGAAAGAAAAGATTAACCTACATTACTGATCTTTGTTAGTGAAACACCTAGCTTTAGCTCATTAAATTGTAGTACAATCTGATCACCTCTATTTAAATCCTTTTTAGCTACCAATAATGAGATGAAACCCACATATAATTTTCCATAAATGACATATGTAGAGCAGAAAATGCCCTCATAATTAAAAGAAACCACTTTTACAATTCATGTATTATTTTACTCGACCTTGATCCATTATTTTGCTGTTTTTACAAGTTTCGTATCCAACCATTCACTACTTCTGATTGAATTTGGATATATCTAAAAATGCCATAAGTTCTATATTTTTGTTTGGATGTGAAATTTGGGATTTTGCATTGATTGCCAATATTTTCCAGTATTGCCATCAAGTCCGGAAGTTCCAAGGCCAAGACCGCTCCAAAACATGACCTTTCCCTGGGGTTTGAACAGGAAGACTCGGACCGAGGCCGGGGCCAAGGCCACCGGAAATTGGCCTTGAGACCAGCCTTTACTCCAATGATACTATTTTAAAATTACTAAAGAGTGTGGCGACTTTCAGAGCTGGGACAACTATAGTAATATTTTATTTATTCAAGACTTTATTTACTTTCATTTTTTGCTGTATATCTTAATTCTCCCTATGCATTGCAGGTACATCATAACTGGTTGAAGAAGGGGAGAACCTTAATTAGTTAATTCTACAGTGAAAGTCAGTTCATTATTTGAAGTCACTCGCTTTACAGCACACAGTATGTGCAATTCCCATCACAAGCTTTGGGAGAGTCAATCATGTTTGTTGTTTTTCTTAAATGAGCTCCCACAATAAATCACCAATCTGTGACAATACTTTTGGTACTGCACATGTCACAGTGTAGAGATTAACTACAAATGGAGATGTAAGGGAGTTGGATCTGAAACAAAGAACAAAATCATAGAGCACTTTTTAAACACATCAGCAAAAGTATGTTTTTATCAAAACATCCCAGTTATTATTTGAAATATTATACATCATCACACAAAGTAAAATACAATATGCTTTGATTAGTCAAATCCACTGGGATTGAGTAAAAAACTGACTTGGAGAAACCTTCAAATTACCTAATATTTGATTCAGGCAAAGTCAACTGTAAAATTGACCGTATCAATCAAATTAACATTTCTATTATCCCTCGAACCAGTACATTCATTTTCTATATAGTGTAACATACATGTATTATAAAGCAATGACCATTATCCCAAATACTGATAGAAATGAATATATTATTATTTACTTATTTAATTAACTTATTTATTTGCATTATCTACTTTTTTTTATTTATTCATTTCTTTTTTTTTGGAGGGGGGGGGGTAGCGGCTTCAAATACCTCCCAACATTTTGATACTGAACTCCACATGTACACATGCACAGTTCTGTACAGTGGCTTATGTGGGAAGGGGTGGGGTTCTTATGGATCCCTGCCCCCTCTCCTCATATAATTTCTGGATACCACTTATACCGTAGCAACCACTTTCTTTCAATATGAGCTACAACAGAGGACGGGTATTCCCCATAAAATGTATGATGTCATGTTCCTTGCAAATCACTATAACCAGAGATGCCAACCTCTTATGAACAAAAAAAGGATTTTTACTCTGAAAAAAAGTATTTGGCTTAAAAAAGGGTACTTTTATCTATTTTCCTTAAAAGTGTGCACAAAGTAATTCCACAGAAAAAAAAGTATTTGGAGACATTTTGCTCAAAATCACAAGTATCTGCAAATGAAAAAAGTACTAAATACTGCAAAAAAAGAACAGTTGGCATCACTGACTATGACCCACTGCTTTTAAAAACAATACTTAAAATAAACCAAAATGAATTTAAATTTAAACAAATGGGATGAAGTAAGCATTTTGACTGCTTTATCATGGTAATTAAAATATAGGTCACTTCCAAATGAGTCATCTATACAGTGACTGGAACTTTTTTTGTTTATTTTGATATGAATCAAAAGGAAATGTCCAGGAGCCTTATGTGGATGCCGTGCAGACAAACATGTCACAAATTACCACAATTACAAATCGATGAGCAAGGGACTTTCCCTCTGTGGTGAATAAATAGCTTTCAAACACTTTCATTTGACAATAGGATACAGATTAATCATTTCCAAAATTAATTTGAGCTACTGGATATCTAAAAAAATCATTTATGTATATCATAGCACGAGTGACAAAACCTTGTTTCTTCGTTTTTTTTTTTGATGACAATATATTTTTATGAAATCTTGTTGCCAAGGGTCAGATAGTGTTCAGTACAAATCCAGGGTTCCCAGCATTTCATGGAAACAAAATTCCCTGATTTTTCCCAGATGTTAGTTAAAAAATCCAGGATTGCCGTTTTGACATATTTCATGCTTCACTTACTTAAGCGCCTGGAGTGCATGGTATGGACACGATACAAGAAAGTTGGAACACTGGAAAAGCCCCTGATTTGAGGGGCTCTTCTCAAATTCCCTGATTTTCCCTGACAAGAAAAAGGGTAAGTCATTTTGCCAGGTTTTCCCTGATTTCCACGCTGGCTGGAAACCCTGAACATTGGCCACTTGGCCACTTTTGAAGTATGAGATTAAGTCACCCAAGTAATGGTATATCGTCGCTGGGCTGTTAAAACAAAGTTTTACAACTCATGTTAAATCCTAAACTGAGATAGGAGGTTTACAAAAAGATTTATATTGACAGTAAATTTTTTAGATATGCAACTCATGTGGTTATTAGATGATAAATTACACCTTGTAAACTTCACATTAATCAAAATCTTTTTTAAAATTCATAAAAAAGAAGTAATTTTCACCAAATTTTGAGATACAATGTGTTTCAGCCAAGTTAGCACGCGATGTAACTGGGCTGTTAAAACCTTGTCCCTCAAAAAAAGCAAAGTTTTCAGGAGAGCGAAAAAAAAATCGTATTTAAACAAATTAATATGTGTGGCTATGTTATTTGAACTTAAGACTAATGTTTGAATAATCAATTCAATATAATAATGGTTGAATTATGCACAAAAAAATCAATTTGGACGATGGAAATGAGTTGAACAGAGGTTTTCTACACTAAATGCCTTAAATTGAGATACTAGGTTTTCAAAAGAGTTAATTGTTGATTGTTAACTATTTTTTTTCGATATGGCAACTTGTGTGGTAATTAGATGAATTACATCTTAAACTTCAGCATTTATACAAGAAATCTTTTCAGCCAAAATTTGCAATTGAGGTTTTAATCCAGCCGACAGGTGACGATGTACAGATCATATAACCAAGTATTATGTATCCTAATCATTAATCTCTCCATTGGTCCTCCACCCCACCAGCCGCCCACCCATGTTCCATCCTGCCCAAGTTTGGGCTATAATAAAGTCATTAGTGCTGAAATACTGGGCTGGATGTGTTGTGAAAAGATATATAGTGACCTCAACTCTGTCTTGTACTGACCACTGGATGAAGAATACTGACCTTGTATAGTTGCTCCCCTGTCAAGAGAAAAATGGGAGAACCAAGGAAAATAAATGTACTAAATCTACAACAATTTAGAATAGTGCGATAATTTTGGCTCCGAGCGACAATTGCTCCCGATTAATTTTACTACACTAAACCCTCGCCGGCTCAATCCTGAAGCTAACCCTAACCCTAACCTCTTCTGAAGCTTGGAAGAACCGAATGGCAACCCTTACTCTACTCTTTGTCATCTGAGATATTGTCACCCCCCCGGAGCAACTGTTGGGGCTGGAGCAATGTCCTGATATGACCACAAATTCATTGGCACTTTCATTACATAAATGAATTTCGTAACATGGCACAAGTGCAAAGGGCCGTTTTCGGTACATGATCGCAAGATTTCATGCATAAAAACAACAGCGTTAGTTGCTTGAATGCAACAGCTGAAGAGCTTGTCAGAGGCTTGTCCAAACACTAGGAACACAGTAATATAATGAAGTGGCTTTCCGATGAATTGAAGGTTCATTTAAAGGGAGCACGAGCGCTTAATGGAATAGCGGTCGAATCCGCTCTAGGTTCCACCAGGGAGTAGGTGTGAACGGACATCCATCTGGGAGTCCATCATCATCATTCATCCATCACCATGCAGTTGCTTGGTATCCGGAATGGGATTCGAGTGGGTTCGGTCTGTGGTGCGCGTGGGTAACACAACATGAAAATGGCTTACGAAAATGGCCGTATGTCTTGGACATACGCGAAGCTTACTGCGCCGGATTCATCCATGTTGAACGGACATCACGGCATGATATTCCAGTTAACAGACAATAACCATAGAAAAAAAACAGGGGTGATGGACACGGGGTCGGAGGAGGGTCCGCGGGGCGCCAGATTCTGACCAGGGCTAGATCGGTCGGGACTTTATATCCGATGTGGATTTCACAGAACATCAGAGAGACAGCAGGCATGTGCCAGAGCAGTGAACGGAAGATAGGGTGAGCAGCGGGGCCGCCGCCCCAGCCGCGGGGTGAGGCCGTCGAGCTTGCGGATCTAACGTTGCTCTCTGACTTGCATAAGTGGCCAGCCCGTCGTAATTGCTATGCTCATGTATATAGCCTCCTCTTGCATATCAATACTTACTGAGACTTCCCTTCTACCCAGGTCTCCAACTACAACCAGTTAGCATTTTATATACTCATAGCTTGCGTACGATTACAGGACGCGGCCTCGTGCTGACTCCTCACACCGTCAGATAAGTGCTAGTTGGTTTACCAGTTACAGGTGGAAAAACTGATACCCCCGACCCTTTGTTCTCTGCTATTTCATCAAGAGTTCCGATTGGATTATGTGACGGTTGGAAATTATGTGACCATTTGAGTATCCCCGCCTTGAAGAATATTGATCAGGGGCAGCGTGCCTGAGCTATCGCATCACTCGATGGCCAGTTTGAAGAAACAAAAAAACCTTTGATTGAGATTCAGACGTTACAAATGCTGGTTGAATTGATTATCCTAGCTTAATTTGATCTGACCGGTGAATTGAAGATTTTAGTCGATTGATTGACTGTGATGTGACTGAATGAACATGATCAAAAGTAGACTCACGAAGGGCTAGACATGACTGTTGCAAGTTGTTGGGACTGATAGGTGATAAATGTTGATTGGATTTTGATACATTAACTGTACGCGTAATTGAAAATTTGGTGATTATTGACTAGGTTGATGACTTCCATTGATTGATTGCATTGACTTTGACGAAGTAAAGGAACATACCCTCGTTT
>JZLH01S0611191.1:107897-122490 GCA_001188425.1 Eucidaris tribuloides
AGAGTCTATTTATTCAGTTCTCGCACCCTACAAATGTCAGAGAGCAATAACAAAGTTTCAATTCTCACGAACCCTCGTTATGAAGTCCATACTGTAGACTTACAGATCTAGGTTTAAAGACATAGATTCCGTTAACACTGTGGAAACCCCATTATAAAAACAATGCCAAACTTTGCGATTTGACATATCTGACGGTATTTGAACAAACAAATAAACACCCTACAACACAAAAAGTCACACAGTTGTGCTGTCACTTGTAAAATATGTAGATAAAAATCGCCACATGAATTATTGTCGGCCGACAAAATTCTGCAACACAGCAGTCTATAGGGGAACACTGGAATGGTTGCTCAATGATTTTCACTTTTTAAAAGCACATAATGATCATTTTGAACTGATTTTTTTCAGGGCTTCATTTTTAGACCTTATCAAAGACACTAGCAGCATGGGGAATTCTGTAGCTCACATTTTTTTACACTGGAAACTTTGTTTTACGATGCCTTTAAGTGTGACATACCCCCAAAACGGAATGTAAGGTTGTTCACAGTGCCGGAATGTTAAATATTGAAAGGAAATTGAATGTGTGCAAACATGCCTTTCACTATTCAATCCTATCACATGCCAGAAGAAAAACAGCTAATTAAATCTAAGAGTTGAAAAATGGAAATGTTAGGAGTTAGTGACCTCAAAGCAAATTACTTGAACTAGACTGACTCTAAGAGTCTAAGGTCAAGTTCAAACTGTCACATAATATCTTGGAGCATCTTCACTTAATATTTCTTCTGAATAGGCAAGGCCTACATAATTCTGGATTTTAATTCGGCAAATTATTTCAGCATGCTGGATTTCATTATCATAACATATCTGTGGACACAAGATTGGCAATGGTTGCATAGTATGAAAAACTGGATTACATGCAACTACTGTACAGGGTTCAACTGCTTTTATTATTCTTCCACTTTTTAGGTCTATGCTAAATGTAACATGTTACAAAACACAAAAATAAGTGCAATTTGAAGCAAGTTTATTTCCATAGTTTGAATAGAACAAACTCATTCAAACAAGATTCAAAACTACACCTTGGTTGCTTTCTGGAATCTTTTTAAACATAATCTTAAAAATCCCACAAAAACAGACAAAACGTGCTGGTCATTTAGAATAGATAACGAAAATGTGACATCTCTCTGGTTCACAAATGTGTGCAGCATGTCGTACCTGGGCATTACCTTCAATAGGCAAGTCCTAGTTGTAATGGGTCATGATTCAACTATAGGCCTAATTGTCAAGATTCCCAAATTTCTGAACCAGGTTGATGTCATCACTTTGGCAATCTATTACACACATCTATACGTCTGGAAAGTCTCATGAGGAGGACAGACTCAATAAATCTGGAGAATAGAACCACTTTCGTCTGAAAAAGCAGGTTTCACGTACGACTCGACCGGCACGACTTTCTGATATTGACAAAGTTGCCAGATTGGAGAAAACATGCTTGTTTAAACATGTTACACGTGCCCTGGGGCGGTGGCAGACAGCCAAATCAGGTGTTTCGTTCTTTCAACAAAGTCCTCACAATCTCCTTTTAATATCAGGTTTGCTTCTGACTTTTTTCGAATAGCATGAATTCTTGTTTTTTACAATATTCTTGATATCAATTTGACCTTGTGAATAATGATACAAGAAATGACCACAAAGACAATTTATTGTGCAACAAAATTTAGCTTACATGTAGGCCTATGTAGTTGTTAGAGTCTGTCATAAGGTGTGACAGACACACACACACACGCACACACGCACACACACACACAGACACACACACAGACACACACACAGACACACACACACACACACACACACACACACTATTTTAGACACACACAGACACACAGCTAAACATAACAAATTATGTGACATACATAGACATACACAGGCAAGAAACACAAATATAAACCACTATTAATCCTTGTTTGCTTATGTCATCGCTCCTTTTAAGAGCAGGCTTTGAAGGTCATCGATCACATTAAGCGTCAACAGTGAACTTCAACACACCAAAAACAAATACTCATCAAGCAACATTAAAAACAACTTACCAAAGAAGGCATCAAACCAAATTACAGCCACATATTTGGTTACATACTGCAGTACATACTTGCTGACCTTTTTCTACCCCTTTAAATTCGTTATTGATCACATTATGGACCTATTTTTTTTTAGCTTTTGAAAAATATATCTAGTGATGCGGTACACATCACATTTGTTATGGTAGGGCAGGTGATATTGAAGAGACTCGCAACACACCACTGACTTTAATGTAGTCCCAAGTATGCTGGCATTCAACATCTGATGTACAAAAAGGAGACTTCTTTCTCCCTTCAATATGAGGGGATGTTCTTTTAAAAAAGAAAAAAACTGTTCAAATAAATGAGGACTGTTGGGCTGTAGTAATTTCATAAATCCATGTGTTGAGAGTAAGAGTTTTCTTATAACCCTCTCTAACCCCTCTCATGCCACTGCCCCAAATCTCCATAGACTTTGCATGTGATGCTTTGTGTGAGGCCCTGGGAGGGTTAACATGGCTGACTATAATGCAGTCACTACTGCAGAAGGGAGTAGGTGGAAACATCAAATTTTCTATTAAACGCTTGGATGAATAAAGTCTGACTTTTATTCTCTATATTTTATTTCTTCCTGCTCATTTAAATGTCAATATTCTCTACCTACAATGTACCTGCACCTCCACATCATAGCCTCTAAAGAAAATAAAAATTTATGGGATACTATTGCTGGATTTTGCAAATATCTCTCATAAAATCCCAATCGAAAGCCATATTGCTAAATCCATACTAGATGTAGGAAATTATTAAACAAATTTTATGGTAGATATATCAGGGATATTTTGTGCAGTTGTACTGCCTACCAAATTAGGATAAACAATGCACAATGACTGATCCATTCAAAACTTTGAAACCATACATGAATTACTTCAGATTTTGTGCATCATTTCTTGGACAGGGTATTCACAGAAAGACAACGTACTGTGGCTGACTGCTTCATAACGTCTGAAAATGATTAGAAAATAATTATTTTAATGTACATTTTAGACAAGTGACAGTTTATTCATCATCATTATGTCTTCAGAAAAACATCTTTAATCCTTTGGTGTCTAAATTTCTGAATCAGAATCTGAAACATGGTTTATACGGCAGTGCCTTAACCTAAAGCATTCACACATTTACCTTGCTTTCCATGTTAATTTGTGCACAAAATTACTATGCATTGACTGAACTTCATTTTGTTTAAAGAATAATACCACCTAAAACAAGAGGGTATGTGAGAATACTGTTGATGAACGGGAATGCCACCATACCATTTGCATTGGGCTTCAGCTGGAGTACAGGTGGCCTATAGTAGTATAAATTCTCCATATGAACACACAGTACATGCAGTGCAGTCTGACAAGTACTCTACACTACGAATACATAAAGATGGAACACGCCATGGAGTGAGAACCCATTACGCCGGGCATTCACATTTACACGAACGTTCTCTGGAGCGAGGTGCCGCGTTGGATGCAGTACACGGCACTTCATTACCAGTATTGCCTCCAAAATACTTGGCTAAAAATACGGCTAGCAACAAGCCTGCCACATATAATCAGCACCACTGATCTATGTCCTCCCTCAGCTTTTATGACACGTTATCTTTCTGGTCCATTTTTTTTTCTTCCTCCCCCTCTCACTCTCTGGAGCTGCAAAAGCATAATTTTGCATGAGGCGCTGCGCAAATGGGTTTGGAAATGGGTGCCATTTATTCTGGCGAAAGATTTCTTGGGATATTAGGCGTAAGCCCGGCGTAATCTCGAACGCTGCACGTAGAATGAAGTGACATCACGGCCTGGAATGCAATAGACCATGCACTGCCGGTTAATCATAAGATAGGAGGGTGGTTTATGCTTGTAAGCTACATACTTTGACTATGTTTGGCAAGTATGGATGAGGGTTTACATAGAGAATTTACAGGGTTCCCAGCATTTCAAGAAAACAAAATTCCCTGATTTTTCCCTGGTGAAGTCTCAAAATTCCACGGTATTTATTTCAACTCATTTCCAGTTTTACATGTTTTTTATGTTGTTGCAGTGAACTATTTGCAGTATAAAACCCTGACTGACTATTTTCGATTTCGATCTTTGGCCAATCAAAATTCCCTAACTTTTCCCTGATTGGAGGCATTTGTATCAAATTCCCTGACTGGAAAAAAGTAAAATAATTTTCCCTGATGGGCTGGGAACCCAATTTAGTAAGTTTTTTAAAGAAATATTGTACGAGTTTTTCTTTTTGGGTGGGGGGGGGGTAGTGTTTTTTGTCTAATTTTTTTTTCAGAGTATATCATCTTAGAATATAGTCCACCAAGCTTCAGAGCTAAAATTTGTTGTCCAGCTAGTAATATGGGCATCAGAATGGGTGCTGTAAATAGAAGGGTGTCACCTTTAAATTGCCAAAAATGGTGGAAGCATCATTTCAAAGATTGTCAAACTTTGACATCTGACCTCCATGATAGCGTTTACATGGACAAACAAAACACCCTACAGCACAAAAATTCACACAATTCCTGTCACTAGCAAAATGTACACAGAAAAGATATCAGTGTATTCAATCTTTGGTGGAGAAAAAGTCTATGACACAGTAATCTACGGGGGGAACTGGAATGGTCGCTCATTGAATCTCACTTTTTTAAATGCACTTTTAGGATTGTTTTTGAAGTACAATTTTTTTTTGAAGGATTCATTCTTTGACCTTATCAGCAACACAATTTAATTGCTTGAAGGATTATGTAGCTCAAAATCGTTAAACTTGAAACATTGTTAAATTTCGACTTTATGGAGTTTTGTCATAAATGGTACTGAGAGGGCTTTATATGAGAGAATGAGTGCCAGATTTGTCCATTGATGGCCCGACTAGTCTCCTCGCCAGTTCACAACGGATCAATACAAAACGGCGGGAACCTACCCAGGATTACCGGCCAACCAGACCATGTGACCTTGATCTCCTTTGGACCCTGTTTACTGAAAAGGTAGCTAGGCCAGTGATACACATACAGCCACATTGGGGGCACACGCATGTGCGCACGCATGCTATGTCTGGCGACACACGCTAAGCTCCAAGATATGGTCATGATTTATTCAAGGGAGAGCTAGAGGTGTTATTGATCAATAACTGACAGAGAAGTGGGTAGCTTAAGATAACAAACATGCGCTCTCATCACTGGTTACCCCATTCCAATTAGTTTGGCGATCCCTCTTGTCCTGGTTGTCTCAGCGGTGAACCTAGAGGGCGCTATAATACAACAGTTTAGATCCTACCTAGCACTGATCAATCATATATAATAATAAATGATAGATAATATTTGTACATATTTTTTCTGTTTTCTAATTGAAATTGTACATTTGCCCTTAATACAATAATTTAGTCCTAGCTTATCACTTAATGTAAAGGATTTCAAATGAATGACTAATACTTAAGATTTCACTTGTGTAGGCTATAAAACTTCTTTTGTTTTCCTAATTTAAAAAAAAGTGCACTTTTCTTGTATTACATCATTACAGCAAGAGGCCACCCAAGCTTAATTGAATCATTTTGCCCTGACAATTAGCACTTACAAACAATTAATCGCTTTAGAAATGATAATTATATTTACTTTTCATTCAAAATTAAACAAGTTCATTTGATATCCCTTGCGTTTCAGCACTGCTCATGGTGGCCTGTGATGTCCCGACGACTCTCTTTACGCCTATTCACAATATATGGTACGAGCGCACAGACGATAACGTCCAGAAGAGTTAAAGCCCGCCATCTCCAGTCCAAATTACGAAGCGAATGTCCAGCGGTCACTGCTGGTCTGATTGACACGTCCACAGTGGTCAGGTGATGCGTGATTAAGGTTACACAAGCAATCATGCCTATCGCGTCTGGCCTCTGGCTAATGCTGTAATATATCTAACTACGTGTCTGGACTATATTTAAATATGCACACACATTGTCCAACAACGATTACTACACAATGAAAACTATTTTTACATCTGCAGCTTTGTTTCATTCTATTGTTAGTAATCGCAGAATCTAAATGATTCTGATGCACAAGTATCTCATTAAGATTCTTCTCACGTCTGCTGGTGGTAATTTGCATATCGAGACAAGAACGGGATATTTTTTTGGGGGGGGGGAGGGGGGAGGGGGTACAGTGATCTGGAGTTTAGATAAAAATGTCACTCAATTTGTATATCATAAAGACCAAACTTTTTTATCCACAATAATAACTATCATATAGAAAATGTAATTGTTTTATGACTTTAGTCGGATTTAAAAAAATTTAAATTAAAGATATGGAAAAAAGTAAGTAAAATACATCTTGAAAGTAAAAGCAATTTACAAGAGATTAGGGCTGAAGAAGAACTTATTCTGAATTGTACTAATATTCTTAGTTCCCATTTCCACCACAACCCAACCATGCACAATTGCACATTCATGTGACAACATTCAGAGCCTTGCAAAAACATTATTACCCTAACGCTGTTTGAATAAGTCGCCGAACGCCCCTATCCTTGGTCCGGCGGGTGAAATGGTCGTGTCCAGTTTGACGGCTAATGTCCAAGCCAGACATCCTTGGTACTCAGTTTGCATTACATGGGGCCCTTTGGCCGGCAAACACTGGTCAGTGGCTAAACGCTGGTCAAGCGACTGCCTGAATAGAGCAAGGGCGTTGAGTAACAAGGGGAGTGTAACCGGCACACATACATGCAGTACATTCATGTTACAGCATATTATTCATGTTATCTGCTTGCTGTATGTTGTCTATGCTCCCTAACCTTGAAGGGGGCTCAATAGGCTAAGTGTTCTAGAAATCTCTTATTCTTTTTTTTTAATCAATCTACCGTCTGTCTGGCTTGGCTAATTTTTGTCTGCTGTCATTTTTGTAAGTTAAGTGGGCATCTTCCCTCATCATAAGTGATCTTAAAAAGAGTACACCCCCTTTCCAATGCATATGCCAGTAAAATACACTTTAGTGTATTTCAGACTTACAGTGGATGATAATATCATAATAGCCAACATGAATTTTAACACTTTGAGTGCTGGCTTGTTTTGGACTTATGTTTCTAACCTTTCAGAAATGTACGCTTTTCTATAAAAATCCAAATGCTGTCGATACTTCAACTAATAGTTGGTTCAATGTGTCTTCATCTTACGATAAATATCATTGGCAGGAACTTCAGTGACGTTTGTCATTTGAATTAAAAAGTATGAAAATGATTGTCTTCTCGGCGCACTGTTGGGCCAATAGCACCTAAAGTGTTAATCACATCTTTGCTCAAATCAGTTTAAAAAGGCTACAGCTTGTTGTATGGTGCTAAGACCAGCAATGCTTACAAACAAAACATCTAAACTACATGTACTTTTCAATTACAACAGAGCAGGAAATTAATCAGAAAGAGTGAAATCATTAATTTAAACTGTAGTGGAATTCCCAAACTGACAAGTTTCCTTATTCAAAACCTATCTTGACTAGGTGAGAACCAAATGGTTTCTGTCATAGCATACAGACGGATGTTACAACAGGACAACAATTGCAAATTTCAGATCAGGCCACTTCTCCATATCATTTATGTCACATATGTCTCCATCTATGAATACAGATAATATATATATATCCCGACTTTGCGATCAGTAATCGAGTAATATATGTTCAGGTTTTTGGGTGAGTAGGCGGGAAATCAGGGGGTGGCAGACGGCGAGGCGTGTACAGACACATGGCGCGATAGCCATCAACAAACGAATACGAATATTTCCCCGTCGTAGAGTGTCAGAGCATGTATTTCCTTATTACAGCATAAACACGCTGCAGTCCATAATCAAGTTGGAGCTTCTATTATGGAAGTCATGCCAGGTTTTGAAATATAATAAACATATGTTTAACCTCACCTATGTTGAAACAGTTCCTAATTGTTTGATCGGTCAATATTCCACACTGGATAATGAAACTTAACATTTAAATGTGAAATAATTTACTCTATTCAACATTAACACCTTTGTTCCATGATTCCAAATATTTCATTCTAATTGCAAATTCGTTGAATGTACAAATTGGGCCATTTGCCTTAGTCACATTTTCTGCTTTTTTGGTAATAACTCGAGCCACAGAGTAACGATGATACTGAGCATGATGATGATTTCGGTTCATATATTGAGATTTTTATCATAACTGTTTAGAAGAAACAATTTCAGGGATACTGAAAAGAAATTTATAACCTCCCTGGCAAATCTATAGATTTTACTGAGTCCATCAATTTGAAGAAAAATTAAATATCATCAAACAGTTGATACTTAAGTTAAAGCACAAGTTTAGTTTTGGCATATTTTTGTTACTTAAAAGCAAATGTCATATCACACCAATAACAGATTCTGAATGTCTTGTTTTTTTTTTTTTAATTAATTATTGAAAAATCTCTTTGGGGGACCCCCCCCCCCCCCGAGATTTTCGACTACATATAACTACAGATAACAAAAATACGCCAAAACTAAACTTGTGCTTTAAATTCAAGAACCATTAATGTATCGGCAACGCTAATGACCGTCCTTTCCAAAGTATGCAGCCATTCTTATTGACAAAAGAGAATTCACACAACAAACCAGATGGGAATCAAGTGTAATATCCATTAAAAAAAGAGAATAGACAATGAAAGAGTAAAGAAAAACCCATGCCAAACAACATAATTTGGATAACAACATGAGCAGGCATTGTTCGTCGCACCTTGGGCCTCGCGAAGTGACCCCGCTTATTAGCAAAATTCTATAGAGGTCCGTCCTTCCACCTGTCCATAGCTGGCTCTCTCCGCGCCGGGAACGGCTCGAGCCTCGGAAGGCGGCCAGACATGCGCTGTATGAAATGACCATGTAGTGGACAATGAGGCTAAAACACCCCCCCCTCCCGTCAACCCTTTGCCCCGCCCCTCCAATAATATAAAGGGAAAGATACGAGCAATGTTGCTTTGATGAGATGGCGCTCACTGTTGCTGCTGCAGGCCGCCACCTAGTGTTTCAGACCCCAAGCCACTGCACTGACCCAGAGACGATGACCCTAAGGATGAGGTGACCAAAGCCAGTATACACTGGACGGTAGCAGCTTGCGGGATAGGAATGCTACGGCAGCCATGTTGATTACACAGATGGGCGTGGCAGAACTTGAATTTTTTACAATTTTAGTAAATTTCAATGAAAATAATTTGATAATTTGTTCCAAATGACAGAAACTATTAAGTTATGATCGTTTCAGATCGATTTGCAGCAAAATGTTTGATTAGAAATTATAAGGTAACCCCAAAGCCTGCATACAACAGCATCAGTTTGCAGGATAGCATGCTAAAGCAGACACATTCGAGTGTAAGAAGGGCGTGGCATGCCTCATCTTTTTGTTATAGAAAGTAAAGTCCATTTCAAATGACAAAAGCTGTATCTTACATTTCTGTTGCATCTTTTTGCAGCAAAATATTTCATTACCTTATAAAGAAGTATAATGGATAGCAGTTTACCCTGACAATTATGTGTGTAGTTCATCTGTACAGCTTATTTCCCAAATGATCAGTGTTGCTTTATTATGGATTTATGAATTGACCCTGTGATGCTACCTTGGTATGGACAAAATTATCCATAATTTTGTTCTGTGTACTTTGGTGATAAATAACTGGGATTTCTTATCATTTACGTACCACTGAATTTTGGCAATCAATATTTCATTTTGTACAACTTTCTGGTTGGTAGTGCATAATAGTGTTCATGTCCAAAATCCACATAAATTATTCAGAGTACATATTTTGAGTTTTACTTGTATTTCTGTGTGTATTTAGTGTCAACAGTTTGCTATCTTGGCATTTCTTATCTACATATTATTACATACATCACTCTTTTCTACCCATAGAGCTGATTTTTTTTTTTCAATCAGATATTTTCTGAAGTTATCAGATTTAAACTAAAATGCATGGAATCAGTACCTGAATCACAAAACTATAAATGTACATGACAAATATTTGATTGTTTTATGTGTCGTGCCAGATGCTTAAATTCCATTTAACTCCAAACATACTCTCTATGATTGTGTCTAGTTTCTCGTTACAAAGAGGGTTGTAAAATGACACCTGATGAAAGATTATTCAGCAATGTAGGATATTTGTTAAATGTCACCCGCATTACAATCAGAGTGACATTTTGTATCTGAGATCGTAAACCCATAGATCACCAGAATATTATGATATTAACATGGTAAGGAGGAGGTGGTTTTGTTGTAAAATTGTAAAACAGCAGCAATATGGTTTCATTACTCTCTTCTGGCATAAAATTGTAATTTTTAAGAAAATGAAAAGTATGGATCGACCTTTGTTTAACTATGCATACATATTATCTATCTCTATCATGAAATATACTATATACCAGTGGTATATTATCACGGTAATTTTTAAAACCAAAAACCTATCATGAAAGCTGGGTGGTTTTGGGTCAATCTATAGAACCTACAGAACAATATATGAAAGCCTAAAGAAGAATGTATTTTTACTCCCTGAATTAATATTGCCAACAAGCTAGTGTTCATGGTAACAAGATATTACTTTTGCTTCAAATATTTCAATTTTACAATGTAAAATGTCAAACTAACCTTTTCTTGCAAATATTTAGAATAAAGTGATATTTCTGCAGCAAAATGACATAAACAGATGATTTAAACCTAAATATTCAAAATGGTTTAAGATCTTTACGGTCATGTAGCAGATCTGTCTAACCTTTCAGTACAGCATTACTGCACATACAATGCACATACATGTATTCTACAGATAGATTGTACGTATATTTGTTTTCTAATTCGTACAGTACGGTATTATCAGTCACATCTGCAGGGTTAGCTCTATAATACGTAGACTGTCGTCGTCGTCCTACGCTATAAGATCGTGCCCGAACATGTCAACATACAAGCAAACTGAAATAAGGAAGTGGACACAACATGTGGGAGTATTTTTTATGACAGATCTTACTCATAATCAATACAGGTGTGTTTCATCATGTCGTACGACCAGCGTAATAATCTAGACTGGTTGTGGTAGAAAGCCATGAAATGCGGCTAAAATGAGATTGCCGTCCTTTTAATGAGATTATTCAAGTAAGTATTAGTTGTAATTTTAGGAGATAATAACTGTATTGTCAATATCAAAATCATTAAAGCAGTAAGCACATGAAGACATATATATGAGCGATTAATTTAATGAAACAAGCCTAGATGTATTATCTGTAGCCTCGCAAAATTTAACAACGTACATGTAAGATCATGCATTTATTTCCTTTTCCTTTTCGCTTTTTCTTAATTTGGTTGCCTTTTTTAGCTTGGTTGTTAAACAAATATGACAAAAACCTAATATAAATCACATTCTATAAACAAGTAGCAAGGATAATATTTTAAACACTAATAATTTCAATTCTATGAATAAATTTTGGATAATATAATAACATACCTTGGAAGTACACAAAGTTATTAACTTATAAATAAAGTTTATAATAGAAACTTTATAATAGATCGGAAGTAAAACTAATTCGATGTAATCAAAATCAACAGTGACTAAAAAATAATGAACCATTCATGTGTCTCCAGGTGTTAAAGCAAAATAATTAAAAATTTTTATATACGTGACGAAAAGTAAAATATATATGTACATTTGTTTTTAAACAGCAGACGAGACTTACCGTGAGTGATTCTCGTTTGCGACCACTGGTGACGAAAGCGAAACCCTGGGTTTCAATGGCCACCCCTGTCCGTTGTACATGTTCTTCAACATACCTGGAAATAAATAAATAAATAAATAAATAAATAAAATAATAAATAAATAAATAAATAAATAAATAAATAAATAATAGATAAATAAATAGCCGTGAAAAAAAAATTAAGATGAATAAGTTATAAGGAAATTCAAAATTGCAATCTCACTTTCCTCATCAAAATATATCTAATATTGGGAGTTGAAAACTGAACATGAAATGCAAGTTTTACACACATGGCATCATAGCAGTTTCCAACTTCTGAGCATATTACAGCCATAATACTTTTCTACAAACCTGTAAATTGCAGAATAATTTCTCTTCTTGTAAGTGTAGTGGTTGTTCAA
Source organism: Eucidaris tribuloides (assembly GCA_001188425.1). Taxonomy (NCBI): domain Eukaryota; kingdom Metazoa; phylum Echinodermata; class Echinoidea; order Cidaroida; family Cidaridae; genus Eucidaris; species Eucidaris tribuloides. The sequence continues at coordinate 120,091 of JZLH01S0611191.1, forward strand.
AATATGTGTATAGTTCGAAAGAAAGAAAAAGAAAAATGTGACTTGACTATCTCAAGATTGAATGAAAGAGATTGAAGCATATTGCTGTTCAAAAACTAAACTAATATTAAGTGTACACTAATATATATTAAAAAGAAAATTGTTTCTAAAGAAAGGGGGAATGAAATAAATGAAATTTGTAAATCCAACTAAAATGTTGCACTTTTGCTAGGCTACCACAATCTTAAAACAAAAAAATGAGCAGCAAATAACAAAATCAGGGTGATGAGTGCTTATTCCTTCAGTATGATATTGAAATGAAAGCAAAAAAAATAGTAACACTGTCCAAATCTGAAATCAAAACATGTAGAACCGAATTCTACTGAAAATGATTGTCAACAGAAAAAATAAGAAGCAAAATACAAAATGAGAGTGAGCAGCACATATTCTTGCAATATGGTTTGAAAAATATATACAGTATCACTATCCAAGCAAGGAAAAATATAGAATGCAAGGTAATATTCCACAAAAAAAAGCTTGATGGAAACAAAAGCGAAGCACAAATTGTTCGGGCTAATTAACCTTCACACAAATCAAATCAAGTCCACGCAAATGATGTAATACTATTTCCAAAGACAGACAGATATCAATATCAGCTTACTGCAAAATTAGTTGGATCGAAGAGGTATATACTGGAGCCACCGCAGACCAGTACTTTCCGGTACACAAGATGAACCAGCATGGACATGGGCGTCTACACAATGCACGGAAGGCTTACAATAAGTCTGAATGGTGCATATCAAAATCAACAGTGGCCTCCATATTGGAAAAACAAACCTGCATGTAAAGTGATTAATAACCACAACATTAAGAAGGTGTCAAGCTAATGTAGTTCCATGTTTCTGAATGATATAACATGGGAGGGCAGGTAGGAGAGAGAGAAGCAGAAAACCAGTCGTGGCGTCCCGGTGACGCCAGCCCACCGTCAACTCGTCCCTTGTCCGGTTGGCCTCGGCAAAAACCAGAAATCACCAAACTTCCCGCCTTTATTCACGCATAACCCAGCAACAGGGGCCGCATGGTCAGCCAATGGCTGATCGTTTTACAACTAATCAGTGGTCACATGGTCAGTGGCACTATTAATACTGAATAGGGAGGCTATGACCTGACAGGCCTTGGGGTAACCTTGCTTTTCCAATGGACGGAGGCCTTCGGCTGGCTAAAGTAAACTCTTGTCCAGCAGCTAGACGCAATTGAACACAACCGCATGGCTGGCTGACTGGCTGGCTGGCAATGGCAGGAGTAACTGACCAACCAAACGGCCAGCAGGAGTTCTAGGCGATGTCCAAGCTTTGTGCGGACATCTTTGTGCAGCCGGCCAGACAGTGAAAAACAAAACAAAAAGGCTTGAGACGTGAAATGTCCAGGGCCTCTCAGCCAAGTTGGTCAACGTGCAAAACCCTGACCAATGCCTTGACCATTGAGCTACTGGTCAATTCAAGGCTGTTGTTTGTCCCCTCCGGCCATTTTCTCTGTCCAAAACCAACTGACCTCTGCCGCTGTGGTATTGGTCATCAACTCAAACGTACTACGGCCACTTCAGCAAAACAAGAGAAATAAAACCACACCTTGGCATGCATGAATACTAATACGCTTTTCATCTTTGGCTGGCTGCAAAAATTTGTGCAGACGGACAAAAAAGAAATGACCGCGTGTCGTACATGTCGGCCAAACTGTAAAGCTTTTTGCTGCATGATTGTCCTCACCTAATATTATTCTACAGACGGCTCAGACAGAACAAAGGATTAGCAGGGGGCAATGCAATTCAAATAATTTCCACGTTTTTGGAGATTCAGTCGAGCAGAGGAATATTTTGAGCCACAGACATAATGTTTGGCATTTAAGAATTGGAAATTGTGAAATATTTGAATGATAGAGTGGAACATGGAGAAATTACAGTATTATAATATTGTTATTGTATAACAGCTGTATCCACATTATTGGTGGAGCAGCATATCTTGGTATTTTCTGGACTTCTATGACCAGGAGTTGATAACTCACTGGAAATGATTAGATGATAGGCCTAGACAGACAGCCAGATAGTTAGTTAGTTAGTTAGTTAGTTAGTTAGTTAGATAGATAGATAGATACATGTAGATAGATAGATAGATAGATAGATAGATAACACCACCTAAAGTTTTAATACGTACATGCAAACACAATTCAATCTCAATATTGAATGTAATATTTTTCTTTGCAAACTTGAAGATGGAGTGGGGTGTGGGGGGAAGGGTGTGGGGGAAGGGTGTGGTGGGAAGGGGTGGGGAAGAGGGTGGGGTGTAGATGTTAAATCATTGATAAGTTGTCATTGTTTTGTATCTAAATACTGTAATTTCAGACAAAGGACTAATTTCTTTTTTT
>JZLH01S0611211.1:14998-26649 GCA_001188425.1 Eucidaris tribuloides
CATTAATATTAATCTTTCTTGGTATACGCTGTGAACCATTTGTTGATTTCCAACTATTTCCAACTACCGAGTTGTCATCACAAAATATTAAACGAGATTGTCATCTGTGTGCCTACTTATTGCGTCTTAAACGGGCAATTGAAGTTTTACTCATTTTGTAGGGTTGGTAAGAGGATGATGGTTGCTTCAAGCCAAGTTGTGTTTTATATTGCATTATCAGATCATAACGAGGACTCGGTCAGCTAAAATTGTGTTCATGTTTGTTTTGTCATTTTCTTACCGGGTATTCGTGAATTAACTTGTGACTTGTTTATTAATTCTATTTTTTTTAATCGTTTCCGAATTCATTAAAGCAGTTATTTCACTGCTTTCTTGATTATCAACCTACACATATCCCGGACCGAATGCATTTTAATTGTTAATATTTAATTACACATTTACTTGTATTAATTTATTTATTCATTTATTTAATTATTTATGTATTTATCAATTTTAATGATTTACTATTATATTCATTATTGATTTGTTTATTTCTATTACTCATTAATATTTGAATTCAGTAATTATTATGTTTATTGTACCCGGTGTTGGTGTTGTCTCAGCCACGGCCGAGTCGTGCTCTGTTTGAACCGTATTCTGATGGCTCTGTGATCTTGAAGGGCTCTTATCAAAGTCAGTCTATTGGAGGAAGAAATTAATTAAAGTGAGATATTAGGGACCATACGTGTCGCCGAAACATTATACTGTAGCCAAATATGTTTTATTTGTTTGGGTTATTTGTTTTTGTTCTGTTTTAGTGAGGACCAGTACTGGTGAGGACAAAATACTAGAAATTCATTCTGTAAATTACTATTTTTGTTTTACATATTTTGAAAAAAATAACGTATTATAGTAATAAAATTGAACTACAGTAGCGTCGTTTACTACCTTGAAAACGGGGAACGTGATATATATGACATTAGTCTAATCCATTATTATACGGAAGCGTAAAGATACTGGTGGAATCTTTAAATCAATCTACACAATTTGAAATGAAACGGTAATACCCATTATCCCTTGGTTGAACGAGTCTTATTTTTAGAGTTTTGTAAGGACAGTATTCGTTTAATTATTCATGATTTCAATTGTCTATTCGCTTGTAGGGGACTTTTATTTCCTTGCTACCCAACTTTTACTATACAGTTTACATGTATTTTGTGCAAACGATGATTTTCGTCCAGTTATCAAACTGCTTTGTAAATTGTATTGCCATCGTTATGTGAATATTATGGGTTTACTTTGATTTATATGTATCTGTGTTGATTGCCGTTAGGTATTAGATTAATATCGAAATTTCGAAATTGATAAATGTCCAACATGGGGAGGGGGTGTCAGTTTGCAAAAGATCAAACAGATAGATCTATGATACGAATTATTGGGACGAGTGAATTTAGAGGTTTTTATAATACAATAAAAATGAGAACACAATTTCGTCATGTATCATAATATTAAGACTGTCTAGTTGTATATCAGCGTAGCTTATTACACAATAAACGCGGAATATATTCGCAAGCATATTAATTCATACTGTACTTTCATTCGTATAATTAGTTTTAAATGTTTTTGCGATGTTCAGAGCCGCTCGCTTATATTTTGTTAAACAAGATTGATATTTTAATAATTTCACATGTTCCTTCCGTTGTAGTTAATTATAAGTTAGTTGTGCTTGTCCCGTGTTGTTGAAAATAAATCTGACATGTGGACTGAGGTCACAGTCAACACATATATAGAAATAGAAATTATGTAGGTATACACGGGCTATTGAACTTGAAGCTTCATTAAAGACAATTGATAAATTCAAAAGATTTTACAAGAAATTTGCCTTATATTTATGATTGTTGTTGAAAATGTAGATTATTGCACAGTGGTGACAAACAAGTTACAATTTGTACAAACTTACTACAATTTGCACGACAATATATTTAATAGTTTTTTAATGCGTGTTGTAATTAGGGATTAATAAAAACAAATAAAGTGAAGTGAGTTGGCTTGCTTTCTTCTGCATATAAACTAATAATTTTCACATATTAGATTTATTTGGAAGAATATGCTTAATTTATAGAAAAAAAGAGATTTCTTTGATTGATGGAATAAATCCACACAATTAAGGTAAATGCAACTGTAAAGAAATTAATCAAATCCCCCCTAGATGGTTATTACATATTTCACTCCGTGAGCAATGGCATACATGTATCAAAGTTCAGCAAGTTGCCACAGGTTAGAGTACGGGATGCGACAAGGTCATTTGAAAGTCATCAAGATGACAACTGCTTTCTTAAATTCAAAAATTAAATCTAGACTTCTTCCTTACCTCCTCCTTTTCATTGGACATTCGCTTGTAGCGTCCTTGAAATTTGCTCTGAACTTTGCCCATATTCAAGATGTCAAAGTCTGGAAGAAATCGATAAAATTCAAGCCAATTTCTGAGAACAAGTAAAGACAAGATGTACTCTACAAGAAGTCAGATGCGAGAATGTTTTCCGTTTCCGCGGTAACGCGTAACGTCGGCCCCAAAGGGCGCAGCGTTCAGGAGAAGCGCGTCTGGAGATAATGCAGCGCGCATACGCGCGGTCATTTTTGGCTTTATATCGCACCACAGATATTAGGGCAGAGGCATCGATCCTTTGGGGGGGGGGGATCGCCCACAATGGAATTATCGGGGGGGGGGGCAAACATATCGATTTGAACCCCAATAATTTTGACAACTTGAAAAATATATAATATGCTGTGCAGGTATATGTTTTAAAAAGCATTGAAAAGCACTATAAAAATACTATTAAACATACAAATTTTCGGCGCGCTTAGCGCGCAAAATTTCGCGCGCCCCGAAAATTTTGGACATTGTTTCACTTTTACTCCCCCATCCGAAACATGGATCGACGCCCCTGTATCAGGGGTATGGTTTTAGGGGATTTGGAAGGCATGGCCTGAAAAAAAAAAAAAAAAAAAACCTAGTGGAGACTAGAATGATTACTTTGTTGGGGGGGGGGGGGCAATAGTTGTAACTAGTAAACAATCTAAACTTTCCAATATTGTATATAATGTCTTACGAATGCTTTTTGATTCAAAAATTTACCCCTCTCCCTGGCTACAAAAGAGTAAAGAAATACTCGATGGGCTTAGTATGTCTAAAACATAGCTTAATGAAAGGTAAAACAAAGAATGGATGGCATACATTCTCAAAATGTGTTCTCATCAATAAGTGAGTTTAGCCAGTGCATAAATTACAGAATATTTAAAACTGAGTGGAAGTTTGAAAAACGGCTTACCCTTTGCTTATCGTAATATCGTATGTAAATGTAAATATTGATGTGGTAACCACCGACTTCTGATAGTCACTGGAAGATACCAGGGTATTGACCGTTGCAACCGTGTTTGTAAGCTATGTAACTCACTTGCGCAAAACTGGTGATGAATTTCATTATCTATTCGAGTGTCCCGCTTTTAGTCACTATAGAATGACGTATCTGAACGCTACTTTAAAACAAGACCAAATACTTCGAAGATGAGTAAAGTTTTTAATTCCAACAACAAATCGGATCTGATTAAATTAGCCATATTTTGTGAGCTCATCTTGCTTCGTTTTATATGAGTTACATCTATTAAAATTCAAATAAATAATAATTTTGATTTAAATGTGTTTAAGTCTTATTTCTTTTACGTCTGGTAGTTTGTGCCACAAGTTAATTGACTGAGTTTACGCCGAAGACAATCGTCTCACAATGTGACTGTATTTAGTTTAAAAAAATTATCATGTGAATTGATTTATTTAAATCGTCTTAACTTATTTGACCATTCTACAATTGCTTTTAATATTGTAGTTATCGTTGTCATGTCATTTTTTTTTCTATTTGAGTTGTTCATTTTAAGTTTTTATTTACATCTTATTTAATGTATTCATTTTCCTTTTGTGTGTGTGTCAGTGTGTGTTGTTATATTTGTTATCATTCATTGTATTGTTTTCTGCAATATCTTTTCTCCAATATTCCGTAGTGGATCATATGAGAAAGTCATCCATCCATCCATTCATTCATTCATTCATTCATTCATTCATTCATTCATTCATTCATTCATTCATTCATTCATTCATTCATTATTCATTCATTATTCATTTATTCATTCATTCATTCATTCATTCATTCATTCATTCATTCATTCATTCATTCATTCATTCATTCAATCATTCAGGGATATTTATACTCTTGTATTCGAACGTCCCTGGCTTTATATAAAGCAATTCAAGAACTATAACTCTCATACAAACAATTTGTGTTGTGTTTAATGCGTACGCTATTTGAAATTATTGATACGATTATAAGGAACAAAATGTATATTTTTCTTTCCATTTTATCTCAAACAAGTCTAGAAAATAACCGGAAATCTGCTTATACCTTTGAACAGTTTTGCGCTAAGCAAAAAACATTTACGCAGCGCGTACACATTAATTATGCAAAAAATAAATAAATAGAGAGAGAGAAAGTAAGAAAGAAACAAGCAAGCAAGCAAGCAAGCAAGCAAGCAAGCAAGCAAAAGTGGGTTCGGTGGGCCTGTGTTTACAAGCAGATATATGCGGGAAAGTTCGGCATAAGCCTAAGAATGGGTTAAGGGTAAGCCCATAGATAATAGTTTTGTATGTGGTTCGCATGCATGTCAAGTCAATATTTTCTTTTACACTTCAAACTTTTTCTTGCATTTTTAGACTGGCATCTTTTTTCTCTTCTTTTTCATACATTTCTATCTTCAAGTTCGTGCTATCTTTCTTCCCTCCATTTTAATCACCACCCCCCCCCCTTACGATCCACAACATGCTATGGCTCATAGGAAAATATGTTAATTTCATCGACTGTGTCCTTGTTTTGACAACTTCTAAATTGTTTTCATATGTCGTGCACCAATTCAAATCATTTGATCTTTTTCATTTTACACCTTGTTAATAATAGACTTTCGGGCTACCCTCGTTTGAAGTAAAACAGTCCTTTATAACCTTTGCCAGAAATGCAAGCAAGTCATCAAAATTCATCCTCCATGCAATTGCCACTAAAAAAAAGCCACCCAACTGCCTCAAATATCACTCACTAGATCTTTAGACATTGTAAAACTGACACCAAGTAAGTAAAATAAGACAATTTAACGGCAAAATCAGGCATCATAACATTGTTTTAGTGGGACTTTGGCTGTAGGAACTATTGCTCCGCGTACGCCGATTCATGCAGTTTGATTAGGAGACTGCTACCAGTGATTGGACTTGCTTGTATGGGAGTTCTGGAGGGGCTATTCCACTTCAAAGGAGGGTAATACACGAGTTATTTCCCTGAATTCGCCAACATGATGTAAATTGATTGTGAAAAAATTGAATTGTTGTATAACACAGTAGCAAACACAGTAACAAATAGCAAGGTCCAGGGTAATTTAAAAGTTGCCAAAATAAAGGGCAAAATAAGGTGGAATTAACACATGTCCCTCTGCATTCAAGCATAGTTTTGGTCGACCAAATTATTTTTGTTTGTAAATCTTTCACAAAGTATTTTATTGTCACCCCAGATATCAGAAAGGATCAAACCTACTGGAAATTGTTCATAGGGACAAATTATCATGTTTGAATTATAGGAGAACATCTAGCGGTATGTAAATTACTTATGGGAAATGTCGGGGGTCAACCCCCCCCCCCAACATTTTATATTTTAAGTAATTTCTCAAAAAATGGGAGAGTTTCAGAGCAAGCAACTTTCAGGGCATTGCATTGATTGATTTTATTGGTGTATCTTTAAAATATAATTGCAAAGAATTTCATTTTGTTACCATTTACTAAAATTATACCTTGGCTTTAATTATTATGGTAGGCTGCCCGCCGACAACTGAAGCTCTGCAAATTGCAAAAGCAGACTGAGTGAACAATTGCTAAGCTGCTAACGTAATGAACACATGAACTAAAGAGCTGCCAAAGAACTTTGTGTATTGAAATATCGCTGACAATATTATGAACAGAATGAAAACAAGGGCAGGTTTAAAATTGTTTATCAACACTTGTACGTGATGGTGTCAAACTACAGTACATGTATATATTAACTTGCCATGGGATTCCTTGTATACGAACATCTTCTAGCATTCAACATACTACACAAAGAAAAGCACATATTAAATCCTAAGAACCGGTATTGAATTTCTTGTACAAATGCATTCTACATTACTTTGAAAGCATTAATCAACTCATGAAATGACAGAAGCCACACAAATATGTAAATATAGGCAGTGCATTTAATTTTCAGCTTCTTTACATAACTACACTGGGCATATTGTTAATGTGTACATATTTAGATAAATATTTACAATTTACAATTGCTACAAATCCTCACAATGTCTTGTAACACAATATCACATACACACAGTCCATTTCAATCTATTAATATATCTACAAGTGTATAGATAAATCTATTTTTGTGATAATGTCCATCAATTTTACATACATATTTACATTAGTTGTAGTACAAATCTAAGAATTTTTTTAAATATAAAAATGCATAACTTAATATATCATTGTCTATTTAAAGAGGATGTAAATAAAAGAATAAATATTTTACAAAATGTACAAATATTCAATGAACTACATAAAGTAATCATACATATTACATATTTCTTGGTGGGATATATTGGTCAGAATTCAATGAGTTAAAGAGCTTGGAAGTTTAAAATCAGAGGAAGCAATTCTCATGGAGAAATCATAAAGCTACTAAGCTTATAGCTAGGGTGGACGGATCATGTCTAAAGAAAGATGCAGACAATTGTACAAACATCATTTTATCTGCAAACCTCTCTATAAAAACTAAACAAGACAGAATTCATTAACAAACTAGAAAAGTCGACAGCACCAGCGATGGTATGCCTCACCGCCCTGTGCGCGCCACTATGAGGAGCTAAACAACCAATTCATATCAACAGCGCACTCCTTACGAAGTTAATAGGTTTGACCCCGAATTATAAGTTTGCCACAAAGTTCATTGACCTTTGACCCTTGACCACTGAACGTTGACTCTGTTGACTCTCCAAAAATATTTGTCTTTGGTTTTGAACACTAACGCCAAATTACATCAACAGTCAGCACTCTTTACTGAAAACTTATAGCAGAAAATAGCAATTTGACAAAGTTCATTGACCGTTTGACCCTGGCCTTGACCTTTGACCCTGTGACTCTACCAACTATTGTCTTTTGTTTGAATCTAACCAAACAAATTACATTAACAGTGAGCACTCTAAACTGAAGTATAGGCGAAAAAGAGATTTTGGGACAAAGATCATTGACCTTTGACCCTTGACTTGACCTTTGACCCTGTGACTCTACAAAATATTGCTTTTGATGTTTGAATCTAGCCACGAAATACACATCTAACAGTGGAGGGCAACTCCTAACTGATAGTTATAGGGCGAAAACGAGAATTTTGAGAAAAGGGTCATTGACGCTTTGACCCTTAACACTTGACCTTTGACCTGTACTCACCAAAATATTGCTTTGTTTTTAACTACCACCAAATTATATCAACAATGAGCACTCCTAACTGGAGTTATAGGCAGAAAATGGCATTTTAGGACAAAGTTCATTGACCTTTGACCTTTGACCCTTGACGGATTTGTCCCAAAATCTAATCATTTCATCCTTGCCTAGTGGTCTACCCTTGGTCCAAGTATCATTAAAATCCCTCCAGCGGTACTTCAGTAATCTTGTTCACAAGAAAGTGTGGACGCACGGACCCACGGACCCACGGACGTACGGACGTACGGACGTACGGACGTACGGACGTACGACGGACAACCGAAAACATAATGCCTCCGGCTCCTTACGGGGCGAGGCATAAAAACAGCTCAGTGTACTTCTAAAGATTTTCCTGATGTATTTTAGGCACTTTCGTTTTTCACATTGATTCTTCTTTGGTTAATATTCAACAGTTGTTATTAAATCCAAACACAGAAACGAAAGACAGATTGATGCATAGGTGACAATAGGAGTGGGTTGGGAATGTAGCATTAATTAACCGTTTGAAATATGAATGGTTAACACACAAATTTGAAAAACAAATCATACGCTTGAAACAGGTTTACGACTTTGAACAATGAATGAGACAAATGGAAAATCAGTAAATATATCACTCACTCACTCTCCCACTCACTCACTCACTCACTCACTCACTCACTCATTGATAATGTAATCAATCATCCCTCAATCAATCAATCAATCAATCAAAATTTTAAGTAAAAAAAACAGTTCCAGTTTCACATGACATCACAATCAATATGATAAGAATGAAATGCCAACAATTCATGGCATCAAGTTAGGTACATCTACATTTATGTGATGATTGTTGATTATTGTTATGGATTGGTCCTCCAAGTCTACCATAATTAAGTGAAAGACCTCAACACTGTTCAGCAAGGTTTGAAATACAGTGCTGTTATGTAATATTTGTCACAACAGATTATGTGTAAATTGTAACAAACATATCATTCTGTGTTTAACTCATGGTGCATGCTAACTTGGACACAAAACCACAGAATATATTTGTTTCTGTATGTGTGTGTGTGTGTTCACAAGGTGTTCACAATTTGTGGAAATTAGTTACTATCTTTGGTTTTCTCTACAGCCATAAAAATGCAAACAGTTGAGTACTCAGACATTTGACAATTACTGTTTGATATAATGATATATTACTCAACATTATCCAACTGATATGTTAAATATTGTAATTTTGTAGAGCTTGCTTTTTATTTCCACCAACTGTGGCTAAATAAATGTCAAATAAAAGTTGAATAAAATGCAAAGAATACAAGCATGACACACAATCTATAGCCTTATTTGTCATTGTTTTTTTTAGCCAACTCCAAAAAATTTAAATGTTTTGAAAAACCTTCACATTTCTAGACGTAATGACAGACATCAATGTTTCCACACCAAAAAAAAAAAATTATCCTTCAAGCATACACAGTAACAGAAAAACATTTTAACCATCAGACAACATTTCAGTGAAAACCAAATCTGGCCTTTCCACATTCCGCTATGATGTGGAAGTGGTGACTGAGGGAGCAAGAGACTGGATCGGTGGTAATTCTGTCAGAGGTATCTTGACCTCCTGCGTCAGAGTGGAACGTTCCAGGGCCATTTGCCTCCTCTCCTGCTGCAGCCAGTAAAGCATCTCGGTGCAGTCCAACTTCATCTTCTCCAGGTAGGGTCGACCCTTGAGAGGGAGGGACAACAAGAAAAGCAGATTGAATTGATTCATTTATCAAAGCTAAAACTGAATGCAGTCCTCTGACACATTAAACAAGGTGGTTCGCGAACCACAAGTCTCGCCTGATTTCGCGATCAATAAATCATGCAATATGACCTTTGAAAAATGAGAGCAAGTTAAACAAAACTTTAACATTTTCATAACTCAAATCATTTGACCTTTTGACTTCATCATTCTCATCAACACACATGTGGTATTACCCAAGGATCATTTGTACCAAGTGTGAACACAATTGATGCAGAAATAAAGAAATGAGATTAAGTTAAAAACTTTACCATTTTCGTAACTCAAATCATGACCTTTTGACCCCTAGATGACCTTTGACCTCATCATCCTCATCAATACACATGTGATATTACCCAAGGATCATTTGTACTAAGTGTGAACACAATTGATGCAGAAATAAAGAAATGAGAGCAAGTTAAACAAAAAACTTTAACATTTTCTTATCAGACTAACAGACTAACAGACCAACAGACCAACAGGAAAAGTGATTATTAGGTCTCCGCCGAACTTCGTTCAGGCGAGACAAAAAATGAGTCTTGCACATCTTCATACCAAGACCAATATGTGTTCCAAATTTCAAGAGCATTACTACAAAATAAGTAGTTTGATCTGCCATATTTTCCCCTAATTCATTACCATGATATACCATTGCCATGGCAATGCAAGTTCTGACACATTTACATGTGTCTGCACATCTTCACCCAAAGACCACTGAGTGTGCCAAATTTCATGAGTACAGCTCGAAAAATGAGGAAGTAGTTTGATCCACAAGATTTGCAATTGACAGACCACCTGCCTGACTGACTAACTGCCCAACCACACGCTACTTACAATATACCCCTTCTAACTTCATCTGGCAGGGGTATAATTATGAATAATTATTACACATACAAACTGCTTTTTTTATAAAATAAAATATTGTATTTATTCTCCTTACGGTTTAGCTTGATGGCATGCAATATTGATAGCTTATTACCTGTCTTACATGTATACGCTTATCAATGGAGAATACGCGTGCAATATTGTTACAATATTAAACGCCAGCTGATGCCAATATTCAATGCTGTTTGTGTTAGCATGAGTGTGTAAAATCGTTGCGCATTACTTGTGATGATGTGTGCATGAAGCGGAGAAAGAGTGATGGAGTGCGCAAGTGTGAAATGCCAATACAGAACTAGATATTTTCATGTATTTATCCATATAATAGCAAAACTTACAACAGATTATTGCACTTTCCTCAAATTTGTAAGTATAATGATAATAACATTGGATTTCTTTCGTGGCATATCATATATATTGCATTTATCGGCATGAATATACGATATACCACTTTAGTGCAGCCATCCAATGTTATATACATATTGCATCTTTCTTTTCAACACCGTGAGGACATCACGTTGTACACTTACCTGAAATGTAATGACATCCTCATACTTCTTCTCAACATGGCGGACTCTTCTCCTGACTTTAGCATCCACCTCTGTCAGGGCGGAGTAGATGTCACTTCTCTGTTTAGCTTCCTCTAGCCTGGCCACTGAGGATCCACGATAACCTAGTAGCAATGATCAAACAAAGTATGTGCCTTGACTCTACATAGTTCAAGCAATAGGGGCCAACGACTGTCACAGATCACTACAAAACTGACCCACGATGATACTAACAGAACAGTGACAACTTGACTTAAGTTTTATTTATCAATCAATCATTAAATTCAATCCATCTAACATTCACATGTCACAATGATTAATAACATTCGACAATTTGACTTTAAAATCTTTTCAATTTTATTGCTACATCATAGCCCATTAGTCCATACTTCATAAATGAGAAGTGCACAAATTGTTATTTGCATACTTTCCAACCTTTCTGACTGAAAAATAGGGATGATATTGCTAAAAAATAGGAAAATCATACTGCAACAAGGGCTGGGAATGGCCAAAATTCAGATTCTTTCCTCCAAATTCAGAATTGTTGTAAGAAAATGAGAAGAGATGGAAGGAAAGAAAAACAAATGAATAAATAAATAAATAAATGAGTAAATAAATAAATAAATAAATAAATAAATAAATAAATAAATAAATAAATAAATAAATAAACAGACAAATGGACAGACCACCAGATGGATAACCCTGAAACATAATGCCCATTAGTGTAGAGGTATCAAGCAAAAGTTAAGAGGTTGTCACACTGGCCTGAAGACTAGTTGGTGACCAGTTGGCGACTTGAGTTTCTGCGACATCTCTTAGAGACTAACCAGGTCTCCAAGGAGTCGCAGGAAAATCAAACATGTTCTACTTTTGGGAAGACTTCTTCCCCAGAGATGCCAACCCC
>JZLH01S0611211.1:34757-56998 GCA_001188425.1 Eucidaris tribuloides
TATAACTTTAAGCCAAATCTGACATAAAAACTCAATTTAACCAAATACAGGCGACTCCCGTTATAACAAAGTCCTCGGGACCTGCAGTTTTCTTTCGTTGTATCAAAATTTCATTATAACCAAACAGTGACAGTATATTAAGATATAATAGATAATAATTTTGAGACCTGAATTTCTACTTCGTTGTAACAGGAATTTCATTAAAACCGTGTTCGTTATAACTGGAGTGCACTGTACTGCTGAAATTACTCTATTAAAACAAGAAAGTGTACTTATTAGGTATTTGATGGTATTGTAGTTATCAGCATCAATGGAAATTTTAAAATCCACTGAATAGTCTACAATCTGTCAAGACAGATGTGGGTAGCATGCAATTCTATTGGTCGACTGGAACGGAGAGCAGTTGTTCCTGTGGTCATGAGTAATAATAACTTTTCAGATGCAAGACAGATCTCAAAAAGCCCTTGTGCTCCTGCGCTCGACTGAGCTCACTTTGCTCGCCCAGTACATCGAGAGGGCCTTGTCAAATTGCCCAGTACATGTTTGCTTACCTTTCTGGAAAAATCGGTCTGGATCTGAAGCAAATCTCTCAAAATCTTCCAACGTGGCCAAGATAGATTCTCTCTCTAGAATGAAATTGATTGCCTTCTCCCAAGCTTCTATGGCCTGTAGGAAAATGATAGAAAAAGAAATCAGTGATTACAGAACTGTGCTAAAAGACAGTAAAAGATATTGTCTAATCGTCAATCTTTGATATTCGGTCTTCATGATAGCTAGAATTGAATGGCTAGTGCTTGAATGGACAAATAAACATTCTAGTACAACAAACTTTGGAAAATTATGGTGCTACTGGCAAGATATGTATGGATGGATGCACAATACAAATGAATCCTGCCATCTCTAAATTGTAACATAACAGTATTGACGAAAAAAAGGTATGACAAAAATGGGTACTCTCACAGATTTTCACTTTCTCAAAGCATTACATGAACCTTTTGATGTACAATTTTTCAGGATGTTATTTTGAGATTTGTAGATTTGTTAAAATGGAATAATGTTTAGATTATGCCTTTAAACATTCATTGATAAACAACTTACAGGGATTCTTATCTTAATTTGAACTATTGTTATTGTTGCTCCTTATTTCAGTCCAAGAAGATGCATGTCAACAAAGGCAAAAAATAGCCATTACAATTATTGAATATCCAGAGAGTTTAGTAACATAAATGACTATCCACATCTACTTTCATGAATTGCTTTAAAAATATAGTATATTACAATTTTTACAATTTTGATTGTCGGTGGTTTCATTTTCATTAAAAAATCAACAATTTTGCAATTTGTTATATCTACGCATGAACCTAATAACAGGTGGTCGAACAGTTTTACTAATATTTCTAGAACGATAGGGGCCCAAAATCTCATGGATTGTGAGAGATTGCTGCAAAACTGCAACACAATGACACTGGTAACAAAGCAGATATAGGGAGAGCCACCTGTGACTCAATATTTTTTGGCAGATTACATCATTGTACGGTGTTCTCCACAACAGTGTGATAGTAAGATCTTATAGGTATTGGTTTTTATGAGTCTTGGCTGGGGGACACCTATTGCTTTAACCCACATCATCTTGAAGTTCCCCAGTACAATTCAATTCAACGATAAACACCCACTTTTCAGAAACTACATTATCATGCATTCTGGTAAACGACTGCGTTCAACGAACTGCATAGCATACCGGTTTTCAAATTCTTTATCTAATATTCCGAATTAACTGTCAGTTCCATTTGCCAAAAATGCTTAAAAATTAATCAAATTATGTTCCTTTTGTAATATCACCTGTTTTGTTTTCAGTCAATGCAAATTAATGTAATATACTGTATACGCCATATATTTCGTGTGCATATATTTCCACGATTTTGCTTCAAGACGGGAAATTTGTGAGAGTATATTTTCACAATTTGATTGTATTTGCATATACTTTGTACAGAAATGTCAGGAAGTGAAAATGTTCCGGTTCAATAAGAAATTTGCGAAAACAAAACCATGGCTAAATATTCAGCGTATACAGTAATGTCAAGTGTGAACATAGCAAATTTCCTGATGGACAGTAACATGTAATCTACTTTAATTAATTGAATTAAATTTATTTAATTATTAGCCCTTTTATTTTACCTCCTCCAGCAAATGAACGTGACCATCGGAGCTGTACTTGATGGCCATGTCTAGCCTGAGATTGTCCGGCATCTGGAGTGACGTCCAGATTTTTTCGAGACGAGCCTGGGTCGTGACCTTCTCCTTCGCTGGAGATCCCGTATCAGATCGCTGTAAGAAGAACAAGTGAATCAGTAAATTATGCAATGCATATTATTTATCCCTGCTGCACGTGTATGTCTCTAGGATGGCTCCAATCTCTGAAAGGTCTAGCCTAAAACTTGTGTCAAATTTCAAGGAAGTTTACAATTTAACTACTAAATCAGATAATATGAACAGAATCAAAATCACTAGACTATTATTGATAAATAAACAATTTTTGGTTTGATTTGGCATTCATTTGCACAATGGATGAATTTCAAAATTCTGTGAGAAAGACTGGAAGCCCCCACCAATCCCTATCAGATAATACATATGTAATTAAAATCTGCAAAGAAATACAGGAGAAATATCTTTATTGTGATTTTGACTAAATTTGCATAAATTAGTACACTTTTCAAAATTCTGTGTAGAAGTTTGGAAGCTCTCACATAAGTTTATCAATCTGAGCAGTCAAGATCAAAATTGTTGGAGTAACAGAGCAGTAGCTAATTTAAAATTTTGAACACACACATGTATGGAGTCCTTTTCATATATAATAGTTCCCTTGTGAACTTGGTTCAGCAAGGACAACAAAGAATATATGTCTTGTAATGCTTTGGAAGTTCTTGGTTTGAAGTCATTGAACAACTGTAAAGTGTTAGGATTATTATTAGGGCAAGAGTTGAAACCTACATGCAGTGGGCAGGGCTTAGGTAGGAAACATGCATCTGTAGCTCACGGAAGTTCTGATTGATGAACAGTTATCTTGGCAAAACCATATTTTGTATATAACTAATAAATTATCCAAGAATATAGGTGTCATCAGCAAACTGTGCCACATTGTACCACAATCAGTTCTGATTACATTGTATAATACTCTCATTTTACTGTACCTTACTTATTGTAATGCTGTCTGGGCCAATACTCATCCTACCAAACTTCAATACATATTCAGATTAAAGAATAGAATAATAAGAATATGCACATTTTCTGACCCACAGGCACATACTAAACAGTTGTTTGAAAATTTAAAAATACTTAACATTTATCAATTGAACAAATATAATTTTGCAATATTGCTTTATAAGCATTCCAAAAATCATATTCCTGTAACACTTTCCAACATGATTATTCAAAATAAATTTGTTCACACTTATAATACCAGAAATCAGTTTAAATATCATTTATGGCCATGCAATAGAACGTATGTTTAATTCTCTTTCAAATATACAGCCCCTGTTATCTGGAATTCTCTCCCTGATGAAATTATTTCCTGTTCATCTTTAAATATTTTTAAGAGGAAGCTGAGGCAATACTTGTCAGTCAAAACATACAATTCCACCTTCCTCGTTTGTTTTGTCTTGTTTTTGCTTTTGTGTGTTTGTATTTGGCTTCATCCTGTTTTGCATTTAGTACTATATTATTGTATGACATACATGTAGTTTTTGTACGTGAAAAAAATTTTTCACTTCCGTTTGTAAAATTAGGGTAACTGTCTCGACAGAACCGTTATTGGTTTTTAACAATTACCCCGATTCCATTTATGTATTAACTATTACTGAATTTATGTCATCATTCTTTTCGTAATTTGTATTTTGTTGTGTGTTTCATTTTATTCTCTTGTAACTGTAAATATGATAGATATTGTTTTTATTGTAAATATGAATGGAATCAAATAAACTTGAACTTGAAATAATCAGTCCCACAACAGTGAGTTAAAATTGACTTTACCAGGGATGTAAACGAGGCCGGCCGTTCCGAGTCACGAGGCCGCTGGAAAAATATTGTTCCCATAGACTTTGTACATGTGACTCGGTCTGAGGCCAAGGCCAAGGCAGGCAAAATCCGGCCTCGACTACATCCCTGGACTTTACTGGCTATAAATAGAATCACTCCTTCAAGTATCGCCTAGAATCTATTTCAAAGACTATTGTGGCATCCAATTATTTAACCCTTTGCATGTTGGCATGACCAATCAGAAAAAGAAGATGTGGATGGTTCTCCAAAACTTGGCATAGCCACTGGTATTTATTTGACAAACTCTACAAATACAGCAATGTTGTAGTGCTGATTTTGTAACCCATTAGAAGCAGGGTTACAGAGAAAAGTAGTTAAAGGCACGGAATCTCTTTTGCACCTCTCCAGAAGCATACCAGAATATCATAAAAATGTCCTTAAGCTTTTTATGAAGGACACGTCCGTGAAGTCTGAAGATCAGTAATTACCTTGAATTTGAACATACACTAAATAGTAACTGTCAGTTATTCTTGGCATGAAACTCACTGAACTGAGTCAGTTTAGTATTATTATTTCAGTACTGTCTAATGTATTGGTCTATGAATGATACCCTGCATGATACTTAAGATACTTACGCATAAAATTTGCAATGTTCATGAATGTATATGGTACACATTTGTACTACAAAGGTCTGAATGCAGACTAGGATTTTGTTTGTCTCAACGATACTTTAATCAATTCAAGATCTAAAGGTCACTATAATTCCATCCAAATTGAGTTTCCAGCTCCTTTACTCTACTAAAGGTTCTTGGATATTATTTTCTGTTTTACACCAGCATATTTACACAATATTCATTTTCAGGCACGCAAAAGAGATGTCATGTCGTCAATACCACCATCAAGTTTGATTTGAGAGTTGTGACAACAGTGAACTGCGATGACCAAAGGAGTCAGAAGAAATGACAAGCATTAGGTCAATGACTTACAGATCCCAGTGACATGCGGCTCATGGTTCTGTAGGTGCCCCTGGACTGCAGGCCAGACTGTCGGCTGGGCTGGTGGGGGGATCCCCCTCTGGGTGTGATGGTGTTTCGTGAAGCATTGCGACTCACGGCGCGGGAGTGCGTCTGTCTCACGAAGCGCGGCATCGTGTCTGTCGACAGACTCTCAGCATCTTCATCATTGTCTGAAGAAGAAGGAAAAGCAGAAGAATATTTTATAATGTGCAGAAATCTATCTAAACAGGTGCTCATGGCACAGATACGCATAATACACAGGAAACATAATACACTTAAAAAGAAATACGAGGTGTGACAAAAAAGAAACGAGACTGTGACAGCCATGCCCACGATGCAATGTCAATCAACCCACCACCCATGTCACTATGTTGCCAAACATTTCATCAACATTCTGCTATAAAATTGTTCACCTATCTCACTGTGTGCCCCTTCCTTGGGCTGTCATGTGGCATGCCCCTGCTGCGTCCTGTCATGATATTAGATATTTCATAAACATGGAGCGGGGAATCGACCTAAAGTTCCTAGTTCAGTTGGGTGGGGATCCAACTGACAAGGCAATGTGGGCGGGATCTTCTCCATAAAACTCTCGGAGAAGCTCGAGACACCAGTTCAGCCCTTGTCCAACTTACCCAGGAACTTCAGATTGATTCCTTGCTCCTTGTTTGTGCAACCGTTAGTATCGTGATGGGGCATGGTTGGGGCGTACCACTTAACAACCCGAGGAAGGGGCACAGAGTGAGATAGGTGAACAATATTATAGCAGAATGTTGATGAGATGTTGGGCAACACAGTGACATAGGGTCAATTGACATTGCGTCATGGGCATGGCTATCACAGTCTCGTTTCTTTTTTGTCACATCTCGTACAGTGATACATGTAGTTCAAATGCAGTTTCCATGTGGTAAGTTTTCAAAACAGACTTCAAATTGAGTTACATGGAGGTAGTCAGAATTTTGTCTTGCCAATAATTTGTTCGACAGATATGCCAGCAATAAAAGCGTGTAATCATAATCTTTTGGACAGACAGAATTCAGTGTAAATTAATCTGTTTGTGGAACAAAAAGCCATTAGATTGAAAAGTTTGAATAGTTCAGTTAATTATGCGAGGGCAATTCCCGGGGGGGGGGGGGGCCTTAGTTACAATTGTGTGATACATATGTGCCGCGTAAGACCCTCATTTTCAAACCCAAATTCCGTTCAGAGCATCTCAAAATTTCAGAAATCGCAGAAAAATTTTGATTTTTCTCAGTTCCAGAGACCCCCAATTTGCCGTTCCGATTCTGATTTTTCGCTCGGTCCGGCTGCTTGCGCGCGCGCAAAGCCAACGATGCATTGTCAGCACGCGCGCGGACATTGCCACGGTGCAGTTCCGAGCATAGCATTGTTGAGTTGTTCTGAAGCCTTAGACTCCAGTTCCAGACCCATTTTCCGCTCAGCCCTTCAGAGCGCGCCGATTTCGATTTGCGGTGCAGCACATAGGTACATTTGTAATCGAGTGCCGCCCCCCCCCCCGGGGGCAATTCATGATACAGCATATATATACAGAAGAATTTTGAAAACATTCCTTTGTTTAGCTGGAAGCCAATGCAGCTTCAGATATAATGGTGTAATATTTTCTCAGGTTTGGTGCCAGCTATAACTAGAGCAGCAGCATTTTGCAGCTTTAAAGATGGTTCAAGAGAGTGTCTAGCAGTCCAAATAAAAATAAATTGACCAAATCTAAACATAAGGTTAACAAACACATGAATTAAATTCTGTATTGCTTTTTGGGTAAGATATTTTTGTAATAAACCAATTGTATGTTCAAAGATCTTCATTCTACTGCCTCAGAACCATTCACAGATCATAACTTTATTGTAATTTTCTCTCGTCGTTGGAACAATTAGAACACTTCTGGTGTCATTTCTAATTTAGAGTTGAATGAATTACCTTCAATTTCAGGATCTTTGCCCAGTCCACCCAACATGATGGTACCAACGTTCCACTGACCAGGAATGAACTCTTTCTTCTGGACACGAAGCTCTTCAAGTTTGAGTTCTTGTTCTCTGAAGGATGAAAGATAAGAGAAAAAAATACATATACACACTTGCAGTACTACTTGGAACAGCTCCTATACATTTAACATTTTTATTGAGCTTAACAACCAACAGATTAAAAACTAGAGCAGTTCGACTGCGTGCAGTCGATGGGTATGCCTCTGCAGTCCGCACTCCTATCCAAATGATGTGAATTGAAAAGCTTCAAGTTACCATGGTAGCAAGACCAATTAGATCAATAAGCCCATGTGACCTTTGACCAAGTTACAGTAAAATCTAATAAGCAGTTCTGAAATTATTGTGACAATGAGCTCAATTCGGACAGAGGCCTGGTGACCTTTGACCTCTGACCTTTTAGCTCCAAAATCTAATCAGTTCATTGATGCCTCATAAAACATACTTCACCCAAGTTACATGAAAATCTGACTGGCCGTTCTCAAGTTATCACGGTAACGAGCCCAAATCAGAAATATTTCAGGCCCTGTGACCTTTGACCTTCCAGCTCCAAAATCTGATCAGTTCATTGGTGCCTCATAATACATACTTCACTTAAGTTACATAAAAATCTGGCAAGTTATCGCGGGTAACGAGCCCAAATCAGACATACTTTTAGGCGAGGTGACCTTAACTTTGGACCTTTCAGCCGCAAAATCTAATCAGTTCATTGGTGCCTCATACTTGGTCCTAGTTAAGTCAAAATCTGATTAGCGGTTCTTAAGTTATCGCAGTAACGAGAACCGGTAACGGACGGACAACCCGAAAACATAATGCCTCCGGCAACTTCGTTGCGGAGGCATAAAAATTATAGTTATTTTGATGAGTTTTGCTAACAAACTAAAATTTGATCAACCTTAGTAGATAAGTCATGGCTTCCTGATTATGAGATCCTCAATCCTTTTGAATCATTTGTGTCCTTAGATAAGACTATGTTTGCATTACCCAGGAGTATATACCTGAATGACTTAGTTTGTTGGGCTTGATAAGACTTACATTGAGTAATGGAGGTAGTCAGTTTTGTTTCTTCACAAATTACATTATCGTAATTATTGTAATTCTGCGGGTTGCAAAAGGTATGATTTACAAGAGTCATAAAACCTTAACCCGTTGGAGACAATTTGATTTTGATATGACACACATTTTCCACAGACCCCAACACAAGATAATTAATGTAATTCTGCACAAACCATGACCAATTATACATGAAATGAAGGACAGATATGCTGCATGCTGCACAAAGACACACAACACACAGCTCATGTTTTAAACTTACACTTCCAAACCAAACACAGAACGTGAAGTACAGAGAATAGAATGATGAAAGTTTGCAGAAGTTAACTGAACACAATATTTACACATAGTTTGTTTGCTTGTGGTACTTCTTTTGGACATGTTCTCCTCATTTGACGATCAAAATTTTAGATTTCAACATTTTGATATTTCATTTGCCCAACATGAAATTTTCAATACCCCTGGCAAATGACAAGTGCTAGTGTTGAGTCCTGCTCATACATTTTAAATCAAAACAGGGTACAACTCTGTTCATCCTCAAAAAGTCAACCTTTTCATACCTCTGCCTCTCCAGCTTGGACGAGCTGACTTTCTCGACTGCCTTGCCACTCTCACTCTCCGTGTCACTGTCATAGAAATGGAACACCGCGCCGAGATAGTCTGTTTCCTACAAGCAGGATGAAATCAAAACAAGACATCAGAATTAGACTGATGATGTGAGCAGAACATGACAGAGAATATATTTTATATAGATATGCTGACTGACTGATTGATTGATTGATTGATTGATTGATAGATTGATGTAGTCTTTATTTAAGAGGGTGGCCCCACCAGTGATATGGCTCTGATCTTCCCGGGGAAAAATTAGGAGTTCTTTTTGAGGCATTTTCAAGTGTTCCCAATCATGTCATTATCTTTTAATGCTTATAAGATACCATGCAACATTGAAATTTGAACAAAGTCCCCCCCCCCACCCACTTGCCATATCACAGGTAGGCCAGTACTCATACCTAGATTTTGAAAGACACCTTGAATCAGGTAATTGTGTCATTTGTTTTTACCCCTATCTGGGGTATTTTGGTGTCGTTATTTTCCAAGATATTGGGCTTGTATCTCAAGCCCTGTCAGGGCCTTCCAGAAGTTTCACTGTGTATTTCAAATTTCTTGGGTATCCAGCATGAATTTTACAAGATGCACCCCCTACTTCAACATTTTTGGGATGAATTTCACCCGAGAAACCAGGCTGAAAATGACCCCCTTACTTGAGAAAAGTGATACGCACATGCCGCCCACCCAACCCAGGAAGCGAGGTGGCTGGGAAATAAAACATGTAAAGAGCCAAACAATGCCTTTAACCCAATGGAGATGATTTGATTTCAATATAACATGCATTCAACAAAGACCCCAGCCAGAGATATCTGGTTCCAAGTCTCCAACAACTTAAAGGCATTGTATAACAATGTTTCCAGTTTAAAAAATCTGAGCTACATGATTTCCCATACTACCAGTGTCTCTGATACGATCTAAAAATGAAGCCCTGAAAAAAATTGCAGTTTAAAACGATCATTAAGTACTTTAAAAAAGTGAAAATCATTAAGAGACCATTCCAGATTTCCCTGTAGACTGCTGTGTTGCAGAATTTCCTATCGGCTGAGAATAATTAATGTGCCAATTTGTATCAGCACATATTGCACTAGTGACAGCATAACTGTCCAAACTTTTGTGTCCTAGGGTGTTTATTTGTCCATTCAAACACTGTCAGATATGTCAAAGAGCAAAGTTCGACAATTTTCTAAACTGGTCTTCCACAGTGTTATATAGCGTCTTTAACATTAACCCATCTCACCTGTGTGGACACGTATTTGACGTAGTCCTCGCAGCTGACCGTGTTCTTCCACCACTGCAGCCAGGATGCGTAGGCCCTCGCGTTCCTATCGTCCATCATCATCCCCATCCCGAAGCCGCCCCCGGCCATGCCCGAGATACCCCCGCCGAGCCCACCGCCCCCACCCCACCCCACCCAGCCCCAACCCTAGGCTATCCCCTAGGAGGCTGGTGGAGCCGTGTAGAAGGCTGTTGTTGTGGAGGGGTGCCACGTGGGCCGGATTCTGCTTGGCAAAGGTGGCGTTGAAAATAGGACTGCATTGAAAGGAGAAATGTAGAAGAAAATTATGATTAATATGCTGTAAAAGTTATCATTTTTTTTCTGCTAAGATAACAGTTATCAAACACAAAGCATAATGTCCAAAATCTAAAACTTTGCATGTTTTAAAATTGTGACGTGAGGGTAAACTTTTCCCCATCGTCTACATTTGTATGTGAATATCATTTACTGTTTCCACATAATGATCATATGCTAATAGACCCAGTTTTTGTGTCACCTTTTCAGATCAAATATTGTAAATATAATAATTTGATTTTCATAACATTTATGCATTTTATGATTAAATTTATTACTTATGTATGATTGTTCAATCAATCGATCAATAAGAAAGAAAGAAAGAAAGAAAAATAGAGAACTTATTAATTAATTAATTTCATTTATTTATTTATTTATTTATTTATTTATCTATTTATTTATTCATTCATTCATTTACTAGTATTTATTTATCAGACGGATGTCATTTGGATCCCTTAGTCTCGCCTTCACCTCTGGTGGGCAAGACAAAAATACAGTTATTCTCAGGGGCTCTGGAGCGAGAACATAACATTAAACAAATACAGTATGAAACAAAACAAATGAATATCTTGCACATTAAAGTAAAATATCAAAAACATCAAAAAAAAATAAAAAAATTAACCTTTAAATCAGCAAACTTCCATTCTGGTCAATAAGTAGTAAAACTGTTAATATTTTTTTGAACAAACTTCAAATATAATCATGTGAACTACCTCAAATATTAAAAGGTAAGAAACAATTATATTTATCTATGTAACGGTTGTTTGACACTTTCACGTTAAAATCAGTTTGTATTCTTGATTTGCAACTGAAAGCAAATAGAGGGATAGTAGTTGCATGACCAAAATGGAAGTGTATTGTTCAATTAGACAACAACTGTTGATATCTATTATCAATTATAAATCACAGAAGCAGGGTTGACAATGAAATCACTGATTTAAATCATATATGTTTTTTTATCAACTTAGGCAGTTCGACTGCGCGCAGTCGATGAGGTATGCCTCCGCAGCCTGCGACTCTCCATCCCAATGATGTAATTTGAAAAAGCTTCAAGTTACCATGGTAGCAAGACGCAATTAGATGAATAGCATAATGATAAGCCATGTGACTTTGACCAATTACCAGTTAAATCCAATTATTAAGGCCGCTCTCAAGTATCGCGGTAAGACCGAGCCCAAATCAGACATATTTAAGGCCCGGTGAGCTTTTGACCTCCTGACCTTTCAACTCCAAAATCGAATCAGTAATTGGTGCCGCTTTATATAAGATACTTCTCCCAAAGTTATACATCAAAATCGGAAAAGTCATACTCAAGTTATCACAGGTATGAGCCCAAATCAGACATATTTAACGGCCCGGTGACCTTGGCTCCAAAACTAATCAGTTTATTGACGGTGCCTCATAATACATACTTCACCATAATACAGCTAAAAAATCTGACAGGCCTTCTCAATTTATCATGGTAAGAGCCCAAATTAGACATATTTTAGGCTCGTTGACGCTTTGACGACTTTCAGCTCCAAAACCTAATCAGTTTAGTTGTGCATTAATAAATACTTCACACAATTTCATCAACAATCCCGACCAGCCCGCTTCAAGTATATCGCGGTAACGAGCCAATCAGACATATTTAGGTCCGGTGACCTTCGACCTTTTGACTGTTGAACTCCAAAATCTAAATCAGTTCATTGTGCCCCATAATGCATTACTTTCAACCACGTTACATGAAAATTCAACTGCGCCGTGTCTTCAAGTTATCGGTGGTAACGAGCCCAAATCAGACATATTTTAGGCGCCACGGTGACCTTTGGACCTTTCAGCCGCCAAAATCTAATCAGTTCATTGGCTGCCTCATAATACATAACTTCACCCAAGTTACATCACAATCCGACCAGCCGCTCTCCAAGTTATCGCCGGTAACGAGCCCAAATCAACATATTTAAGGCCCGGTGACCTTTGACCTTTGACTCCTTTCAGCTCCATAATCTAATCAGTTTCATTGGTGGCTCATAGTACATACTTGGTCCTAGCTTATCGATCAAAATCCGATTGGGGTTCTCAAGTTATCGGCCCCGCGTAACAGCCCAAATCAGACATATTTAAGGCCCGGTGACCTTTGACCTTTGACTTTCAGCACCCAATAATCTAATCAGCTTCATTGGTGCTCATAATCATACTTCACCAAGTTACAGACAATCTTGACAGCGCTCTCAAGTTATGCCGCGTAACGAGCCCTAAATCAGACATATTAAGGCCGCGTGACTTGACGCTTTCAGCCGCAAATCTAATCAGTTAATTGTGGCCTCATAATACATACTTCACCCAAAGTTACATCAACATCCGGACCAGCCACTGCTCAGTTATCGCGGGTACGACCAAACAGACATCACTTTAGGCCGGTGACCTTAGACCTTTGACCTTTCAGCTCGCACAATCAATAGTTCATGTGTGGCTCAAGTCATCCTACTTGGTCCAGTTACATCAGAAATTGAGTTGGGCGGTTCTCAAGTTATCGCGGATAACGGAGCCCAAATCCAGACATATTTAAGGCGCGGTGACCTTGACCTTTGACCTCTGTCAGCCCCAAACATTAACAGTTCATTGGTGGCCTCATAATACATACTTCACCCAAATTTACATTACAATCCGACAGCCGCTCTCAAGTTATCGCGTAACGAGCCCAAATCAGACATATTTAAGGCCCGGTGACCTTTGACCTTTGACCTTTCAGCTCCAAAATCTAATCAGTTCATTGGTGGCTCATAGTACATACTTGGTCCTAGTTACATCAAAATCCGATCGGGGGTTCTCAAGTTATCGCGGTAACGAGATCCGGTAACGGACGGACGGACGGACGGACGGACGGACAGACGGACGCACGGACGGACAACCCGAAAACATGATGCCTCCGGCAACTTCGTTGCGGAGGCATAAAAATCAGTGATTTAAAGAAATAGAGCAAATAAATTGATTTATTGATTCAAATCACAATTAAAATGATGATTTAAAACATGTTTTCCAAAAAATCGCCAACCCTGTACAAAAAGGAAATTGATAAAATAAAATAAGTATCTCTGGTGTTCAGTTGGGGACTCTGACAGAAAACATAATAAAAATGAGGTTTATGTGCTATTAGAAGTTTTAATAGAGTTTGGAATAGATCTAATATATTTTTATTATACGGTATTATGGTATCACGCTCGGTGCCCGTCTGTCCGTCCGTCTGTCAACTTTTCCTTGTAAACGCCATAACTTCAGTTTAACTTAACCTAGCCTCATATAATTTGGTGTGTACGATACTAGCATGGATCCCAGGAAGCCTATTGATTTTGAGGTCGAAAGGTCAAAGGTCAAGGTCACAGTGACATGTTTTCATCTTACATTTGTGAAGTCCTTGTAAACGCGATAACTTCAGTTTAACTTAAAGTAGGCTCATATAATTTGGTGTGTATGATACTTGCATGGATCCCAGGAAGCCTTTTGATTTTGAGGTTGAACGGTCAAAGGTCAAGGTCACAGTGACATGTTTTCCTTTTCCGCATTACAAGCCGGCGTATTATGTGCTCGCCCCAGCGACACTCTTGTTTCAACTGTGGTCATTGTTAAACTTTGTCTTCGAGGGATTTTTGTTTTCTTCCAATCAAGTCACTGGTTACCTTTTACACCATTCGTCTCTTTCGTCTCCCCACGGCGCGTCTTCATTCTGGATGAGATCCGGGTTGAGAACCCTTTCCTTCTTGCTTCTATTGAGAGTGGTGGACGACAGGAGAGGGGCCTTGTGGAGGGAGTGTTGCTTAGCTGCCGTCTCTACAAAATCATCCTGCAAAGAGGTAAATCATTGAAGCCACTGGCTAACAGTTACCACAGTTAAAAAAAAAATGTGAGCTACATAATCCTCCATGCTCCAAGTGTCTTTGATAAGGTCTAAAAATGCAGCCCTAAAAAAATTGAAGGTCAAAATGATGATTTAGTGCTTTGAAAGAGTGAAAATCTAAAAGCATTCAAATTGACTGGATTCACTTGCCCATTTCCTCCCATAGACTTACTGTGTGCAGATCGAGGCTATTCTATCATCCACCGGAGTAGAAATTGTTTATTCATGCATACCTTGCCATTGGCAGCATAACTTTCCAAACTTGTGTATTCTAGGGTGTTTATTTTGTCCATTTGAACACTACAATGTAGTTCAGATATCAAAGTTTGACAATTTTTTAAATTGAAGCTCCACAATGTCAGCCTATCACTTAAAAGGCATTGTTCAACAATATCTCCAGTTTAAAAAATCTGAGCTACATGATCCTCCATTCTACCAGTGCCTCTGATAAGGTCTGAAAATGAAGCCCTGAAAAATTGCAGTTCAAAACGATTATTAAATGCATTGAAACCAGTGGAGTGAATGGGGCATAGAGGAATTGATACTTATTTCTACACAGTGGAATCTACTGCACCAGATAAATAACATATTTTGAATGCTACATGTAGTACTAGAAGGTTTGCAGAGTAACATCATGAGATTTGTTTTGAGATGTGTGGGTCTGAGAACAGCTGTTCACTCGACGTTTTCGCTCACATCATCATCAGGAGAATCCTGATGAAAAATGTTAAAGGGAAACGAAGGAATTGGATGCAGTCCTCAACTTAAATCCTGTTTAATAAAGACAAGATGATTTTGTTGTAAATGGTAATCTCCATAGACCCCAGCCAAAAATATTTCATACTTAGTCCTCAAAGCATTAAAGACACAGGTGAACATTGTGGAGCTTCAAATTAAAAAATTGTTAAACTTTGCTCTCTGAGCTACAAAATAGTGTTTGAATGACCAAATAAACACCCTACAATACAAAAGTTTGGAAATTTATGCTGCCACTGGCAAGATATTAGTACTCGGGCTGAGTACAAATAGCTTAGATTTACACACAGTAAGTCTGTGGGAGGAAATGGGCAGGTGAATCCGGTCAACTTATGATTTTCCCTTTTTTAAAGCACTAAATAATCATTTTCAAATACAATTTTTGTCAGGGCTTCATTTTAAAACCTTATCAAAGACACTGGTAGCATGGGAATCATGTAGCTCAGATTTTTTAAACTGGAAACAATGTTATACAATGTCTTTAAGACACAATGTTACTGAACCCCTGTATAATTATCTAAGATTACTGATGCAAAAAAAATCACAGTCAAACATTTCTCCTTGTTCGACAATTAATGTCAGAGTGACAAATCAATTTGTTGTGCAGCTGTGCACACTGTATGGGTTCTATCAGGGTCATGGCCATGACACTCCAGTGTGTAGTGCAGTACAACTTATTTGGTGTGCTCGGTATTTTTGACATCTCCCAAACATGTCACTTTCCTTTCAGATGAAAGTGTTCGAGTGAAGTTATAATTAAACGTACCATATCATACGACAGATGGTCTGTTGGCAGTGTTTTCAGAATTTCCTGGTAGACTTCTTTGATTTCCTGCCCACGAAACAGATTTGCATCAAGTTTTTTGATGGTGTTCCCATCCACCTAAAATGGGGGAAAAAAATGCATCACATAAATAACACTCAAGGAGACAATGATACAAGCACTAAAAAATGCAAATAAAAATGAAGTGAGAATATAAACATCAGACACCAATGCATAGCTAACACAAATAGCACCAGACTTACAAGTTTGGAATGCTTGCATTAAACACAGTTCGATAATAGGTGTTGATTAATTTACTGTTAACGTGCCGAAGTCGCAGATCTGCACCAAACAATATGCATAATGTCCATAGTGGTTTAAATCCTTTGGCACGTTAAGAGTTCAAGATTGTGTCCATGAATTTCACACCACAAAATGAACCTATTGACCAAACAAGCAACAGCCTAATTTGAAATGATTGTTTATGTTTCAAAATCTTTAGAACAAACGAATCCCAAGTTTTGAACACTGCCTTTTATGAACCTATCTTTATTTGGATCAAATCTGAACAAGAACCATTTGGTGTGCAAATTAAAAACACAGTCTTTGATGAAAGGAAATGCAGTAAAAGTGATGTTGATGCTTTCATGCTGTATTGACGATTCCAATGACATGATCATTAACCCTTGGGTATGATGGGCTTGTAGAGAACCCCAGTACATCACACAATCTGAGACAACAGTACTTCCTCAGAAGCCCTGAGAATGAAAATCTTTGTATGGTTGGATATACTACTCATTGCCCGCCTAAAATTAACCACACCTCATCTCCGAAAATATTTGTCAGTTTTACCTAAATTTCCTCTCACTTGGACAGAAAATGCTGCAGATTTACATTTCGGGTTCAGATCGCTAACTTGTGTCCTACGCACGGAAATCTCAGCGATAACCGAAAGTGACATTTTTCACTGTGCGCCTGTGCAAGGTCGTCGCTTAAACCGACTGCCTGGTGCTTATTGATTTAGCACGTAGGGTGGGAGTTTTGGGGCCTTTCAGGATATGTCCCAAAATATTGTGATTTCCAAATGATCGATATTGAATTTTTCATGAAAAATCATGATTTATGGGAGGAAAAATGGATGCTATGTCCTTAAGTTCTGTTTGCAACTTTGCACGATACTTCCCAGCACATATATCGTCATTCTTGTGCCGCGTCCACGCACTCAACCCGTTTGGAATTACATTGTGTCACAGTGAATGGCCAACAGCGTGTACTAACACTGAGGCATAAGATTTTCATAAAATTCTGTTAATTTTTTGCATTATCCTCCTCAATTTTCTTGGTTGTTGGCTTGTTCGAATATTGTGGCGCATTGCGCTTAGTCCTATGCATATTTTTTACATTTGTACGCAAGAAGACCAGTGGGCAAAGTAGGTTGGTTAAAAAACAGTGGTCTATGAGTAATAGACCTACTTTATATTGCCTACAAATACCTCAATTCTTTGACCAGTATAGATGAAGAATAGAAATATGATGTGTACTCTTTTTCAAGAATACCTTAAATTTATGAGTTGGTATTTCTTTCATGGTCAACCAAATCGCATTGTCTCTCCTTGAGCAATGCTGATGTACAGCATCGAGCCCAAGGGGTTAGTCACTGATATTAATATTTGAAAGGAATGCAGGAAATACTAATACTAATTATGAAACTGAACATAATGATGGAGAAAAGAAAAGCAATCACAATAGCTCACTTGAGCCTTTGGATGAAGTGAGTTAAAAAGACAAAAATTCTGATTTCATACTTCATCAGTAAGTTCGTTGAAGACGGTCCGATAGAGTTTGAGTGTGACTGCAGTCTGGCTGACCCGCTCCGAGACCCTGACATCGGAGGTGCGAACAGTGGCCTTGTTAGGTAACCTGGTGGTGACGGTGGCTGGTTGGGGGTGGCTAGGCTCCCTGATCTCTACACTGGGGTTATGGGAAAGGAAAAGGAAAAAGGACCACAGATAGCGACAAAACTGATACACAAGCTTGATACAACTTAGAAATACCTTCTTCTTTCGTGTCCATCATCCACGGCATTGTACAGATATTTGGCCAGGCTCTCGCACAGTGGAGAGCCTTGTCATTAGCAGCCGCCAGACCCTCCATACAGCAGGACCACCAGTGACTTGTTATTTTTTAACTGATTTCTACTAATTAGTGTTCATCTCAAACTTTGTATGCCGTACAAAAATTCAAGATGATGGAATGGGATGACGTGGGGCGCATGAAAAGCACAATTGCTTACGTATGCCTAGCCTGTGTACATTGCAATATGTGTACTTAGTAACTGGCATACTGAGAACGTTTACATGTACCATTATACCTATTATGAGATGGATTCTCTGACTGAATGACTATCAATGCTTGAAACAGCCAGAGCATATGACATTAGAAATGTACCAAAATCTATTCTTTTTGCATATCTAAGGTATATATGTATACATTATTTTAGGCTAATTTTTGCAGGTTATGTTTTTGTATAGTGTTTGTCACATGAATATGAACGTGGGATTTGGTGAGTATTGTTTTTATGTCGGTGCTTTCTCACTTAAACCCAATTGTAAATAAGAGGATGGTGACAAGAAAGAAGACAAATTAATAATCAAACAAGACTTATTATCAATCAGCCATGTTAATACGGAATCTAATAAAAATGCGGATTTAGAAGTATGGATCTTTCCCCGATATATCTTCAAACTTGACCGATCTCTGCATAATATGGTCAACTCTTTATCCACATGTTTGATTTAACCTCATATTTGATTTAACCTCATAATGAATCTCCTAAAACAGTTTGTTGTACTGTCAAGAAAAGATATATCTCCAGATATATATTAAAACCCTTCACTGCTTCACCTCTTCCCTTTAATTTGGTGGCATCAAACATGGTGATCAAAGAAACCAAGGCATCTGAAGATTTCTGTTGTACATCTTTTAAAACCTTACCTAGCAGGTATTTGCATTTATTATGGACCATTGTTACTCCATATATGTGTGAAACTCCTTGTAACCTTACGTGGGGGGGGGGGGGGGTAGTACTAACTATAGATAATACAGAGCAGCAAAAATTCTACAGTTATCATTTCAACTCCGTCATAAGGACAAATAGAATCTGGTCTGATATCTTACGTTTCTTCTTTTTCTTTCTGAGCAGCTTCCATCTCTGCCTCCCTCATCTTTCTCCTCATGACTGCCCTCCTCGTCTCCTGTCTCTCACTGTGGTCTACTGCCTGTGATGGAGAATTGGAATATTGAATTGATTATCAAATTGCAACGAACATATGTGACCTGCTATAGGGGGAGGAGCTTATCAATTCAAACAGTCATATAGGACAAAATCTGGCAAACAAAATAAATCCTACACCTGCGAAAATTATTCTGTATATGAATAACTGTAGATGTAATATGAAATTCTGGATTTAATACTAAGTTCAGATAGAAATAAATCGAGTGGATATGATGAAGTACCTGTGAAGCTACTCCACGAAGGTCTCAGAGAAAAATACAACACAGTTACAGCGATTCCTATCAATGTAGAACCAGCATCTGTCTTCTTTTTTCACCCAATTTTGATTATATCAAATATCAGATCAAGCATTTGATCTTATTTATCAATAATTTGATAACACAGAGATGAACAGCAAATTTATTCTGCATCTTAATTCTCTCTGCAAACCTAATTCATTAAATAAATTTTGATTCTGATTGCTCAGACTGATGAAGCGAGTAAGAACTTCTTCACAGAATTGTGTGATTCCCAAATCCAAATGACAGAATAATGCTACTAGCTACTAGTTTACTTCATAGTGGATTTCATTTCTGTTCATTTAATCTGACTGGCCTTGGCTTCAAAACTTATACACAGAATTGTGAAAATTATCAATGTAAAATTTATTCAAAATTGCACAATGCTCCTTCTTTATTTCCCACTGGATTTTGATTCTGCTTGTTTAATCTTAAACGGCTCGGTGGGGGTTTCTCAACTTCTACACAGAATTTTGAAAGTCAGTAATCATGCAAATTTCAGCAACCTCATTCAATTTTCTGTATTTACAAAAAAAGGCTTCTGTATCATCATTTTATTTACAAAAACATCTAGCGATAAAACTGTATTAAATGGATAGATATATGTAAGACATATACAACTTGTTGAAATATCACTCATGCACATCAGATGAGCCAAAAATTCTCCAGCCAATCATGCAATAAATCAATTCTGCTAAAAATCGCCCCCGAAAAGCAACATCGCCCCCACGAGCGGATGACATTTTACCTTCAACCGATTTTTTTTTCTAAATGTGAAGTGAATATGTAACCCATCACCACAATACCCTGATAAAGTCACTCAACCCAAAGGCAAGGAAAGTGCCAGATATTGTAATTACGATATGAAGTATGGAAGTGAAGTGTTCTAAAAATTACCAGTTTTTTGACCTTCACATAATTTTCACCAAAAGAATTTTTCCTTCTATGTTTATGTTTCATCAAATGTGTATCAGCGTATCATGGTAACAGGTCACATATACTCACACCTCATATGTCAAATTTTAACTGTAAATATGGTAATGGGGGGGGGGGGGAATTATGTTTTCATTCTTCACCAACTTCACGGAAAATATAAAGTGATGACTACAATGTCTTTTTTCTAATCCACTAGTCTGTTTTATTTCATTTCACTTTTTACCTGAAGAAGTGGCGGCAAATCTTCCTCCTCTGGTAGCTGCTCTTTCTTCCTCTCCTCCTTGGCTGACCTATACATTGACAATCTCTCCAAGTCTTGCTTGATGCGATGTCTGGAATCCGGTCGAGTCTTCGTCGTCGTGGGCCGGATGGATGACCCTGCCGATGGTTTGGTTTTCACCTGCACAATCGTGAGAGACAATTTGAAGCTAAGATAAGGCATCGACTGCTATTTCCGTTAAATCTGTGATGATCAAGATCATCTAGACAGTAACTGGCAGTGGTTAATCTAAAATCGGTAAGTTGATTGCAATGGTGTGGAACACAGTCACACACAAATACAGACAGAAACGCACGCACGCACGCACGCATGCATGTACACACACAAATTGGCAAATTACCATCATGACACTTTTTGGTTGTAGAGTATGTCATCGATAAAACCAGGGTGGGATACTGATTAACCACTTGGGGACGACGGGCTTGTACAGAAGCTCAGCACTTGGCACATTTAGAGATGACTGGCTCAGAACCCCAGTAAATGTTCTAACCTATTCACCCAAACTAAGATTATATTGTCTACAAATGGCTCTGTACCCATTAAGTGCACATTATGCGCTGAATAAAGAAACTCGTTACTGGGTGTAAGATGTACTGGATTCTGTACAAGCCCATCTTTCCCAAAGGGTAAAGCTGAATATTTCATGGTGATTTAATTTTTGCAAATGATAAGACTGAATCACTTCCTGATATACGTAAAAAGTGCAAAAATAAAAGTTATGAATGGGTATACAATATTCACCACTGCACTCACAAACATATTCACCATATACAATTATATGAAATGGGATAATCACCTTTTCTTCTTCTTTCGGTTCATCCAGGCTTACTTTTGGTCTGTGCCTCTCGGCACTTTTTGGTCTGTTGAAGTCTGCAGGAGGCTTTTCGATCCCGACCTCTTCAAAGATGGACTCGTATGGGTGGAACTCGGGCAGTGAGTTGGAACGAGGTAATCTCCACGCACCCTTCTTATCGGCTTCTGCCAGTTTCCTTGATGAATAAAATTGAGAGAAGGGTCGAAAGCACTGAGTGATTATCAACTGCTGACCAGTGTGTAGTCGAGGCCACAATTACCTGTACAAACCCAGTGGAAAGGTAGTGTTTCGAAGTGGCCTTAGCCTCGGAACTTTGGCCTCGACTACAACACTGCCGCTGACTACTACAAACCAGTCATGATTCATTATTTGATTTGAATTTTGGGGAGGCGTTGTGGCTCAGTGGATAAGGCTTCGGTTTCTCGACCTAGAGGTCTGTGGTTCAAATCCGTGCCGGGCCATGGCGGTTGTGTCCTTATTACCTCGTCCCTCGGATAGGACGTAAAGCCGGAGGTCCTGTGTTGAGACAGAAACACCTCAGCACGTAAAAGAACCCATGCACTTCATCGAAAAGAGAAGTGTGAAAACCCCATGTTGTGGTCACATATCCATATGCAGAAACTACCCGGGACAGGATGCCTGAGTGATTAAGTTCGCTTTTCTAGTCGGCCTCTCCATCCAAAATGATGACAAAGACATAATAATGATGACAATGACAAAAGAGAATGATACGGTTGCTGGAAATGGAGGGTCCTCTTAAAAGCCAAGCTTAGATTTTGAGGAACCTTTAATAGTTTCACACTATTCTGGCAAAATTGTAATTCCAATCACTTTCCATGACTTACTTTGTGAGATCCAGACTTTCGGCCTCTCCGGCCTGAGACTCCACCAGGCCGTACCGTCTTTCGGTGTCTGCCACGGTGTCTGTGTCCTCCCCCAGGGCCGATGCTGTCATGCCCCTTTGCATTGTC